>DWGR01001559.1:0-15841 GCA_018247715.1 Heliconius burneyi | reverse complement strand
AGTGCTTATGTAATAGCATTCATCTTAATTATACCATTTCGGATTTATAATAACCGTATTTTTAGCTTAATGTTAACTTTTTTAGAAATATTACTTTTCAAAAACGCACGCTTGCAACGCTATACGCGACGGGAGAGTGTTCGATTTCCATTCAGGGGTATGAAATATTCTATATTTTTATTTCCTGATAGCAAGGCAAACGCGGCATTGAGTGCCGCCACTCAACAAGGAATGCCTCGAGAAATCGGCGGAAATGAGCAATGATAGTGTCTTAATGGGAACGAAGTTCTTGAAGGTCTCAGGGTTCTTCTACCTTCCTTGCTACATACGGGATACAGCATAGCGTGAGGCTAAAAAAGTTGCAGATATCGATAATTTTAATCATATTACCAAAAAAGCTACAATAATAGTTCCGAATGGGATATAGATAATCGCAAAACGAACTTCGTACTGAAGTAATTTAAAAAGCAGATGAATTTCAATTCATTAGCGTGGCTGAAATGGAAATTTTAATCACGATATTTCTTTGGGAAGTTGCAATTTTTAATTAAAAACAATTTTATTCTCCCACCGATCTCAATAACTGTTAAAATAATATCTCGATACGGGTTATTCCTATAAACTATCTAATGTGAAAGTAATTTTCATTAGTTCTGTTGTCTTTTTTTTATATTTTTCATAATTTCATCTTCTTTTTCAGGTTTATGAGACATAAGCTTTATAAGAAAAAAGGCAGATTGGCTAATAAATTTTGTTTTCAAAACTTTCGTGTTAAATGGTAGAAAAATATGTCGCTTAATTTTTAAACCAGAGTGGAAAAATAGTCGTTCCCCCGAATCGTAATTGGGCCCACGTCTGCTGTATTTATGATACAAATATGATTTAAAGATATTCTGTGCAACAAGAAACTAAAGAGAAGTAAGAAAGTTTGAAAACAGAGGGAACACTAAGCAGCGTGAAGCCTAAATAAATCTCTAGGTAGAGTTCAATAAACTAGTTGAAGGTTGTCGTGACTTTATAGGAATTCAAGATTGATTTATTCAAAGAATTCTAAACGTGGTTGGAATTTACAGTTTATATATAATCCTCTATATTCATCTGTAAATTTATATAATGACTTTATTTGAAATATATATTTATAGATAGATATACGAGTATAATTAAGAATATATCTAGAAAAATATTTTTTTCGAATTATCTTTTTCTTCCTATTTTAATCATAATAATTAATAATAATATTTTGAACCAAGAACTCATCGGTAAATATTCGACACGTTCTTCCATACCATATTGGAGCATTTGTACCATCTCTGTAAGGACATTTTTAAATTTTAAGCAAATTTCTTGTCGTCATGGCACAGCGACACAGCGTGTGAATATAAAGTCAGCAGTAACAGAAAGAAAAATTCTTTTCATTTACTAGTACCAATGCAAAGCTTGACATTGAGTTCAATCTCTCTGTTCTATCAACATCCAAGTCGAAAATTTTATGAAAAGTGGAGAACGGAGTATCTTAGCTAGGTCTTCCTATACTATATGTGGGATATATTTCAAAAATAAATAATTTACTATAAAACATAAATATATTATAATACTGCCTATTCAAAGTAAAATACGAAATATCCTTTATCTGTTAAGCCAGCAAAAGTAAGTCAGTTATAATAATCCTTTCATTGGAGCTATCATGAAAGGGTTTCCATCCATTCAGGATTCGGGGATAAGACGTAAGAACAAATAAATTAGTTCCCCAAAATCAGGTAGAAAGTCGAAAGTTAAATCAATTGAATGCTTAACCTAAAGGAATTGCTTTGTAAGTAGCTATAATTGGGGAACAATTGGTATACCTTATGTAACAATTGGTATACCTTAGGTAGGTGATAAATAATGATGTTATCGCTGAAATGACTGTTTGAATGGTTTGTGGATTATCGTGTATAGTATACGACGGCCGCGCCCAAACGAGGATAACTAAAAAGTATTTTTTTAAATATTTCTGTTTGTTTCTTATTTGTGCTGGATATTTAATGGTTGTGAGAATAATGACGTATTATTAGCCAAAAAAGAGAAAACTCAAAGTAAATATTAATTTTGTAGTACATTTTCTGAAGCTGTCAAAGTGAGTAACAATAGATTTCGCTGTACCTCACTGCTATACCGTGAAAGAAATGCAATATGATGGAATAGTCACTATTCCTAGCCTAGCCTAGTCTACTAGTAGTTTGATATAATAATCAACTGACAGACAAATGCCACCTCAGTCTCCCCGTGACCACGGATTACTTCAAAGTGTTCGAAATGTCGGGTTTCTAAAAATGTAATTATCCAAAATATACGCAATCAATCCGGTTAAAATAGTTTAATTTAATATGTGTAATAATCGTGAAAATCAAAGAACTTATTAGTATTACTTTTTACCAATTAATGTAAAATAATTTAATTTCTACTGCCAACTTATATTCGGACGAAAATGTGTTAAATTGTTCTATTGTGTATAATTTTTTTCATTTTTTTTTAACCTTGAGCTAAAGCTTCTGTACTTCTACAGAAACAAGGATGCTAAGGATTTTAGGAATTTTACTTTTGTTGATTTATTTTTGTTGATTCGAAAACACAACCATTGTTGGTCAAATAGTCAACATACTCTAAATCAATAAAAAAAACTAGAAGTATTTTTTACACGCTCGTCAACAAATCATTACGTGTTGGATGGCGAAGGGAAAATTAAATAAGTGGAAACTACACACTCGAGGAAATTAAATAAGTAATATATTCATTTCTTCGATGTGGTAATGAATCAAAATGCGGCGGTGCTTAACTCCAGTGACTCAACTCGCAACGCCGCCAGAATTCGGAAAGTTAGGATCGGAAGTACCTTAATAGGAATAGAGTTTTGATAACAATGTCATAACAATAGGTTTTCAAGTTGTTGGGGAACGGAGTATCTTAACACTAGGTCCCCTCTGCCTTCCCTGATGTGTACGAGATACAGCGTGAAAAAAAAGTTCCATTTGACTACCATGCTATGTGCGGGATATAATTTTTTTTCATAAAAAATCATAATAGATGAAGATTATACTTCAACTAACGTTCTGGATACGATGGATCAAAACCCATCGTATCCAGAACACTAAAATCTAGATAACCTAAGCCTATACATCACTTACCAACAACTGATAGATACATCCGATGTCCGATAGGCGGTGTGGTACCAACTTGGCACTCATAGATACCGGAGTCACGGCGTTGCGGGAATCTTATCTGTGGATTTTATGTTTATTAATGGTCAGTTAGAAATTGGCTAGGTTTAGATAGTAAATAACTTAGGCGTTGTAAAATCCTGGGTCTCGGCCAAAAGCCGTGTACGTGAAACGATTTGTGATCTTCTGTTAACAAGTGCTGGTGGGTGCTTTCTTGCTTGGATGGTTTGCGAGTTTGGTAGCTTTTGGGTCGGTTTATTGAATAGAAAATATAGGTTACTATGTTAGAGTGGGACAGGTTGTGGGTTTTATTCCCATCCGTGAAAATCTAGTATTTCTTGTGCCACGATATCATATTATTATTTTTTTTATGTTAAAAGGGCAGGGCAAGGTATATGTTTATATATTGTAAGCAAACTCAAATAAAAGAGGGTCGTTGTAGACGAAATTATTTTATATTATTTTATCATCTACAGTTGTTATAGATATGCTACGGAACCCTTTGTGTGCGAGTCTGGCTCGCACTTGGCGCAAATGTTCTTAAACAATAAAACCGTGTCAATCTAAGTAGTTGATTGTAAGCAACGGCTCTTATTGAAAGGAAACTAAAGAAAATTCGGCCAAGTGCGAGCCAGGCTCACATACATACCATATCTATAACAACTGTACCAACATTTTTTTCAACAACAAAAAATAACTTAATTTTTTATAGTGTTTGCTGGTTATTCGTATGAGTAACAAAGGTATATTTTTAAAGTGTTATTGCATACTTAAGAAAGACAAATACTTATTTAGGAAACGTATAAAATTTAAACTAAGCCGCTTATTTAGCCAGACGATAATTCTTAGCAATTGTCTTTCATCAGTAGTGAATTTTTTAAACTCTCCCTACAGATCACTGTAGGAAGATTTAAACACAAACAACATATAAGAATTTCGACGTCGCTTTATGAGAACGTATGGCATAATGGTCAGAGCGCTTAGACGGTTTTCAATAGGCGCGATAAAATCCCGCTACGTTAATATATTTATTGATTTCCTTAATAAGTTTTTTTTTTTATGGTAAAAGGACAAGGCAAACGAGCGTTCGGGTCACTTGAAGGTAAGTGATCACCGCCGCCCACGACCCCGTGCAACACCAGAGGAGCTACAGGTGCGTTGCCGGCCTTAATAAGTATTTAACAAATTTATAATTTGCAGTTTTAGAAAAACTGTCATCAACTGCTTAATGTATCTCTCATACCAATTACGTTGAAAATTCGCGTTTATTGAGATATATAACAATTTTCTTTAGATATATCACTTTGCTAGTTTAAAAGTAAGAGGTGAGAGGACATAAATTTTAGCACTTTGAAAGAAAAATTAATGCCCTTTTTTAAAAACAAATCGATAGACACGTGTAGATATGATTTTGTTTTTTCAGTTACAGTTCCATGTATGGGGAGCCTCCATCTAATATTACTATTTTTGTATAAAAATCGGAAGGCGGTTAACAGAATACTTGTACCTTTTAAGTTTCAATAGAATCCTAATAGTTCTAAAATAAAGTGGCAACGGACTGACAGACATGACAAATTTATAGGGGTTCCGTTTTTCGCCATTTGTCTACGGAACTCTAAACAGATGAAGTACTTTTTCAGAATAATTTAGAAATATATAGACCATGTTTGTTTTAATTTTGCTAACCACTTCTGATTTCTAACAAATATACATATTTTATAAAAAGTTAATTAGTAAACAAGTATATAACACAGTAGTAAATTAAATAAAAACAAGAGATAAATTAGCTCTCATGTAGAATATTCATAGAATTGCAACAATAATCAGTACTTGGGTGTGCTTGCGCTATTATTGTGTTTTAATTATATTTTTTTATTCAATCCATTTATTGTTGTATCAATCATAAAATGAGAGCCAAGTTCAATATTGAATAATGTGTCGCTCTCGAATTCACTGACAAAAGAGTTGATATTTATATATTTTGTAATAAATTACGTAGTTAATTAAAAAATTTAAATGCCATTGAATGCCATTTTAAATTTATATAATGTATAATACTTTCAATTATGCAGACATTTTTGTATTTGATTTTATTATAACTAAATAGAGTTTTTTATTATAATTTTATGTTATTTTTACTTTTATTTTCGTCAATCATCCTAAAAAAAAACCACACAGAGTGAAAACTTGAGCGAAAAATGAAAAATAAAAAAAACATAGTATAACATTCTATTGAGTACAGAAGAATGAACTATTTTTCAGGACCCACAACTTTCGCGGTCTCAAGAAATTTCATTTCAAATATTATTTTAGCATCTCGCTATATCCCGTACATACTCGTATTAGGGCAGGCAGAGAGATCATGGGAACCTAATTTAAGACAGAGACTGTTATCCCCTCTAAGATACTCTATTCTCCACTTTCCGTCAAATACTGGTTGACTTCTAGCTACAATGTCTGTTGACAGGTCGTAACTTAGAGCTGCACTTCGCCTCGTTACCACAGCGAGAAAATTAAAATTTAAAATAAATATAAATTTTTATAAAGGGTTTTCTATTAAGGACATAATAATTTCGTATCTTTATATAAACGCACCCTTAAACTTTTTTAATGAACTGTCAATGTCAAAACGTTGGTTAAAGTCAACATTTTCATTATGGTAAAGTTCACGAACCAGCAATGTTTAGAAGTGATTAAAAATTACTGCTGAATTTCTGAGTCGGTGGTCGCAACTTTAAAAGCGCTTACTCCAATTTTCGGCTTTGTTAATAAGCAAAACATGCGTTATTGGTCAGCAACAAACCCACATGTGCTTCTTGAGACACCGTTACATCCGCAAAAAATTACTGTTTGGTGCGGTTTTCATGCCGGCGGTGTGATTGGGCCGTATTTTTTCGTGGATGAAAACGAACTTCATGAATGGAGAGCGTATCGTGCTATGTTGGAAGATTATTTGTGGCCAGAATTGGATGGACTTGACATCAACGATATGAGGTTTTGACAAGACGGTGCTACTAGCCACACAGCAGGCGTAAAAATAAAATTGTTATGTCCTTAATGGAAAACCCGATATAAATTTCAACGTTATATTATACTCAAAATAATAAAAGTTAGTCAAATCTAATTCAAACAAACATTCACAGTGGCGGCCATTCAAAATCAAGAACTTAGTTTTCAAGCAACAAGCGACTAATTTGAGTGGAGTTACTAAGAATGAAATTTAACTATCCGAGCGGTCTGACCGAAGTTAGATAGTTCACGTAACTCCGGCTTCCTATCATTTTCAATTTATATTATATAATCTTATGGCAGTTGGGAAATTCTTGACTGATGTGGGTTCGCGTCTAGCTTGGGAAAATGGTATGGTAATAATATTTTTTTAGTATGGTTGTAGTTAACTGTAGACGCGCTGGTTGTGGATTCAAGACCTACTGCTACTGATATATTAAAAAAGTTATTATTTTCATTTTTTTGCTCTGGTAGAAAGGCAAAACACGACGTTGAGTTCGTGTCACTCGCACACGAACAATATTTTTTTTTATTTTTTTTTTATGGTAAAATCATGGCAAGCGAGCGTACGGGTCACCTGATAGTAAGTGATCACCGCCGCCTACGACACCGCGTAACACCAGAGGAGCTACTGGTGCGTTGCCAGCTTTTGGGGTGGCTGGGCCCCGGAGCCCGGCATTACCTAATGCGAAACGCAGTGGCATAAAGCCACTACTTCACGCCGGTTTTAAATGCCGGGGGTGGTAATTATCCGGTCGAGTTTGCCCATGCGTGTCGCCATTGCTGGCGGCGTGACTCTCCCACTCGTACTTTAGTCGCCTCTTACGACACCACCAGTACCAAGGTGATCCTATTCTAAGCCGGGAACACACGGCTATAATATCTCAACACGCAATATGGGAAAATTGGAAACTTCGGCGCAAAATGGGAAACAGAAGTGTTTTAATAGAGAACGGAGGGGCTTAACACTAGGTGACCAAGTTTTTCTGTCTACTCTGCTTTCCACGGGATACAGTATGAAGCTAAAATATACTTTTTTTTTATATCAGCACAAGATATCTCAAAGATAGAAATCATGCCAGTTACATATATCATAAAATCTTATTTACTCTTTTAAGATTTTGGGTCAAGTGAGAGGCAGACCTGCCCACCAAGGGTTCCATATAAATTGTAAGTTATAGTTCATTATACGGACTGTATTAAATTTCCATACTTAAGTTTGCGGACGTAGGTACAGTTTCTGTATGCGAGAAATTTAACATATTATTTTATAATGGAACGTTAAATTGATGTGTAAAATATTCATTTTATACTAATAGACCAAAAAAAATACAATTTTTTTATTTTAATTATTTTTTATACTTAAATTTTCCAAATTCCATATTTCTAGGTCATAAACTTTCTCGTCTTTAGGTCACGTAGAGTTACGAGGCTTCATTTTTTCTGTGCTCCAAAGAACAAGACGGGGTATTAGATATTAATTTTAGCCCAACCTCCACGCGTACAGACAGACGGACAACAAAGTTATAATAAGTTTTTAATTGTTTTGTACTTACGGAACCCCAATACAACATATTGTAGCAATGCAGATATTACGAAACTGTATACAGTTTATCTCAGCGTCATCTTGACGTGCTAAGCCAATTTTTGGGATGCTGCAGCCAAAAGGTAAAAAGTGTTCTAGTCTAGCATTATATTCATATAGAACTAGGCTGTCAAAACAAATATTGTACAGTGTTTGCAGATGGTGGTTTTTGAGTTTGTAAAAAATAACTAACTCTGGACCCTTTTTCCTTGGATCAAAAAGTTTTTCGTTTTATTTGGTTGTCACAATGTCATGTGGAAAATAAATTCGCGCTATAAAGGGAAACTGAGCCCAATGAATGTATTGGCAAAATAAATATAAGTTAAGGCTAGTAAGTTCGATTCCCACTTGAGTCAATGAGTTCTCTTCACACCTTCGGTTATTAGTTTGAATAGAAATTGAACTCACAACTTGCGTTTATATAACTAAATCGCTGCAACTAAATACTTATATATAATATCTACATACCTTTAATATCCAGTCCTCAGTGTGAGGATTGTGTACGCTGATGAACCTCTGGTCTGAAGTGTACGTCATTCGTCCTGATGTCAACAGATGAATGTCTCGATGCCTGATCCATGATACCTGGTGAGAATAAGTCTAATTAAATAATACATAGAAAATAAACGTGAAAGTATGTGTGAGTCTGACGGCCGTTGTGGCGCAGAGGTACTAGGGTGTGACTGTAACACGACGGTTTTGGGTTCGATTACCACTCGGGGGCATTCCGCATAAGGGGTATTCACGATAATGCATTCATAACTATTAATTAATATTTTCATTTCCTCGCTCCCGTTGATAAGGCAAAAGCGTGGCGTTGAATTGCGCCACTCAACATGCAATAACACGAAAATTCGGGGGAAAATGAGGAGCGATATGTTTCTAAAGACTCCTGCCTAGGGTAGATTCATGCAGATATATACGAGAAACAATGTAAAGCTGAAAAAAAATTACATTACAATACATTTTTTAGCTTCAGGCTATATCCCGCATATCAGGGTAGCTACAGAAAACTTAACGTAAACACGCTTCTGCCTTTCCCTTTGTTTTGCTACTAAAGCTAGAATATTCAAATAGTTTACTCTTCCTGTTGGGAATCGAACCCACAACCATTTCCAGTCAGACGCTGCGCCACGACGGCCTCAATAATAATAAAAGTATTTTATATTGAACATTGTGCCATGAAGTCGGAAATCCTATTCGACTCTCTTTCTTCTTTAACGGATTACGGTACGTTATAATGGGCATTTTAGATTTATTGACACCTCGAATATGTTTCCCGAATATTTTTTTTTTATAATCTGTTCAAAGATTTTCCTTTTTAAAACGTAGCAGTATTTAACGGGATTGAAATCTCGCCTCTTAAAAGTATTTTTCCGTTTTAACATGATATAAGATAAATTAGACTTAGTAATATATCGATCATTACGTTTTCGTACCTTTTTGACACATTGAGATAGTGGAATCTCAAGTTCAAGTTTTAGTAGACAGATATAATAAGGAAAAATTAAATAATGTTACCGTTGTGGTGGAGTGGAACAGTTTCTTTATGTAACCACAACGGTTGTTAGTTCAATTGACATTCAAGGGAATGAAATATTTCATATTTTATTATCCTCACTGAGGCAAAGCGCAAACAATGTCTGGACAATTCAGCGGAAAGTGAGGAACGAAAGTATCTTGAGGATAACGGAGTATCTTAACACTAGAAAGAAACAAACATAAAATTTATACATTTTTACCCCGCCCTGATAAACAAAAGTTATGTAGCGTTAAGTTTCGTCACTCGACATTGAAATTGGAGTTTCTGGCATTTTGCGGTGATAAGCGTTAACCTATATTACATTAAATACTACAGAAATAGAACCCTAACTAGCCTAACATAACTAATAAGCTTCACGTTGTATCGCTCATATAGAAAATTATGTAGAGGGATCTTAGTATTGACACTCCGTTCCGCACTTTCTGCCGAATTTTCCAGGACATTGTGAATCGAGTGGTGGAAGTCAACGCCGGAAACCTAACCTAACATAAGTACCTAATTAAATAAGAGAAATACCTAAATAAGTACTTAAATCATCATCTGCTGCACAAAGCAGTATTTATCATACAATTCTGAAACCGTCTTGAGAACATTTGAGAAGTACTTTAACTGAAACAGAAATGTTTTATTCAAACGCTTAAATGAAATTCAATAGGCGTGCGAAGGACATTGGCTACTTGTATAATAAATAATTATTTGAATGAAAAGAAATCGGAATAAGTTACTGAATAGAAAGAGGTCAAGGATTCAAATGCAGTACAATTTTTTTTTCAGCTTCATGCTGTATCCCGCATTTAGCAGGGTAAGCAGAGAGAACCTAGAGCTAGGATACTCTGTTCCTTACAATGGCAGAGCTCAACGCCGTCCGAAGAAATGACAATATTAGTTAATAATAATTCATTCCCTTGAGTAGAAATCGAACCTACAATCGTAGTGTTTTCATTCACATGTATATGCCACTGCGCCACGACTGCCTTTAAATACATATATATGTATATAGTACAAAAAAGGGACTAACCAAGACTGAAAGAATATATTATAAGAATTTACGTTTTTTTTTTAAGATAATCTATATGTTTCTAAATATTCGGAAAGAGATTCTACGTAATTGCAATAAGTGATCTGTTTAACCCAATAAACAATACTTCACACGAGTTTCCTTCAATAGCAGTTTTCTACCTGCAACCGCCCTTCGATTGACACACTTCCATTGCTTTTATAGTCTTTTTCAGCTATACGTACTCTCTTTTACACGAGTTAGTTAACAATATCAATATTTTTTTACAATAAAATAAACATTAAAAATGATTGTAACAAAAAAGAAAAACAAAACCGAATGTATATTCAAAGCGTCAATAAGCCTAAAATACCTGTTATAACCTGACGTAATCCGGTTTAAGATAAAATAACCGAATAGGATTTGCGACCTCATACCAAAATTTTCAATTTTTCATACTTGTATTTTTCATAATTTTAATATGTTTTTAGTGTTCTTTCTGTCTGTCAGTCTGTTCGTCAAACTGAAGTTAATATCAAACATTCTACGGACCTTGGAGCGATAACACATTTTTATACGGATATTTAACTCCCACAAAGTACGAAGCTTACGAAGGTCATTAAAGATAAAAGAAGCAGATCTCGAATTTTCTTCATAGTAATGAGATTCCTTGTAAAAGTAGATTATTTAGAATCTTATAAATACTACCGGTATTTCATTTAAGGCTGAAAGCGAAATAAATTATTATTTCTCTTTATATAATTACTTTCGTTATCGCCCACAAAACGACTAGATGGCTACATCTATGATGAGTTATTTTCATTTTATTTTTTTCAGTCTCTCTTTGGTAAGAAGATGATGCGCGTGGTTTAGTACCGCCGCTAAGCTCGCATTAGGCGTGACCATATGGAACAATTGCATGAACACTGTTTTCCTTCTATCTACTCTATCTACCGTATTATATGCGGGATACAGTATCCCGCATATAGAAGGCTAAAAAAAAAAAGATCAGTAAAAAAGTGATCATGATTAGTGAATTTCGTCGCAAAATTCCTATTATACTTTGTGATAAAGAAATATTAGAATTATTTAAAAATACGCCACTTCGAACGTAGTGGCATCACAAAAGTGACAAGACTCTCTGTCCCTTAATTTCCAGTCCAGTGTTCTCGGTGCCAGAGAGAAGAAACGAAAATTTTAATAGATAAGAAATCATCCTACGGGGTGGGTATCGAACCCACAACCAAATTGCTATTTTATAAAAATAAGTCTGTCTTAAATTAATAATTCTTTTAAGAAATATTACATAAGCTTTACTCACCGTCCTATTCCCAAGATCGTGCACCCTGCAGTTCAGCTGTGCAGTCTTCCCAACCAGCGCTGTAACGTTCCTAGAGTATTGTAAATCGAAGTGAGGCCCTCGCTGTGTCAGACCAAGGTCTACATCAGTGTACTCCAACTCTTGGACACCGTCGGAGCTTAGACCATTTGTGTTGTCTGTGCAGCCTGGGGAAAATATCAAATTTTAAAGATTATATTATGTTCTTTTATCAATCGCTTAGTATATGAGAAGTCGTGGTGCAGCGGCATTGATGGTCATGAGTTCAGGCTAGGATTCATTTTATATTTAAGTTTTATGGCAATATACCGTTACGAGTGGGGTCTATAAGTATTTTTTTATCTGGTTTGAGTATTGAGTACTTTTTATAGTGCCACGCCATATCCCGCACACAGTATGTTACCTAGATTTAAATACTCCGCTCCCTTTTTTCCAGAGGCAATGCGTATTGAGTGAAAAAAATGTATATCAAATATACATTTTGCTTAAGTGATAATCGAACCCACAACCCCTCGGGCTTATAGTCACACGAATGGCCTCACAAAAACTGCATATTTTTGAGTAAATATGTACCATAATTTAAATAGAACTACAAAGAAGCTTTACAGACGAGAAATCGCAGCCAACAGCGTAACCATTCAAAATTAAACCCCAAACAAAAACAGAAGCAGAAAGCAAAATGCATCTAGTTTTAATCAGAACTCGCCGTTTTATTCACTATCTAAATATAGTCAGTATTGGAATAATTCTCATTGTTTAAATTAATTATTTGTGAGTGTATTCTAAGAATTATTCAAAATTACTATTCCATCACGGAATAAAATATTTCAATAGTTACTAGTTTCCTTCAAAAAACAAGAAAAAATCTAAGTAAACACTAGGTATTTTTAAAGCACAACGATTTAGATTCAATTGGACAGCGGAGTGTCTCAACCCTAGCATCCCTCTGCCTACTCTCAGATGCGAATAATATAAACTTATATCTTATATATATCTTTTCTGAACAAATTTATTTATGGTTTAAAGATAAATAGAAGAAGCCAGTCGTATCGTAGGGGCACAAATGTGACGCGAACGCAGGCTGTGGGTTGGATTCCCATTCGAGGACATTAAATATTTTCATTTCGTCGCTCTGGTGTTGAGGCAAAGCGATGCGTTAAATTTCGCGCACCCTGATGCAGGATACACCGTGAAAGTGAGAGAAAAATAATGTAATACTCATTATTATATATGTACAACATAAAGTACTTTTTTTCAACCTTAGTACTCAACGAAGTCCTTCAAACTGTAACATAACAAGCTTAACAACAAGCTTTTACGTTATTTTTTGTATTACATTTATTTATTTTTCTACGTACACTACGGTCAAGTAGCCATGTAGGTACAATTGGTTTGTACGGCCAATGAGCTTTATAAAAAAAGTAATTGCTATATTAGAGTTTCTACTGTAACAAATAGCATTTTTTAAATATTTTTTCTATTAAGTTTATTGTTATTTTATACAAACTCCTTACATAAATGGTAGCCTATGTTATTCCGATGTATGTTAACTTTATTACTTTAAAGTTTGATCTAAGTCCGTTCGGTAGTTTTTACGTTATAGTGGAACAAATATCTATTCTCACAAACACACATTTATAATAACAATCAGTAAGTAATAGTATAGGATTGATTATTGACTTGTGAAAGTATCTCAATTGGCTGGAACATTTAAAATGGATTAATAATAATTAGATACGACATCACAGCGAAGAAAGACATTATTGAACTGTAACCGCGATGGGGAGCACGACGCTGAGTTCCGCAACTCAACACGTATGTTAGGAATTAGAAATCGATTAGAAAGCGAATAAAGGCTGTATGGTGCTATCAAGAGAATATGCTGTGGCAGAGAACTCTGCCTTTCGTGGACCGTGCGGGATATAGAGTGAAATGGACAAAAAAAAACTGAACTAACGCACGGACACACATTTTATTAAATAGCTAGATTATTTATAAGCAAAACAAAGAATTTGCTATCGAAACGAATCCAACGACGCATGATTTATCAGTAACGACTGACTGGTATAACAGTTGCAAGGGAACAATAGAACGGACATACATACTTGGTGAAAACATGGGGGGTCATGTTTCTCTCCTTTTGGTAAAAAATATAGAATTATAAATATTTCCATCGCAATATTTCAGAAAACCAATCGCTTCTGGAACATTTAATAAAAATCAATGATACACATAGACTTTATTAAACATCTTCACGAAAATAACAAACGAACTCATCCAACCATAAACTAGGATAATAAATTATATTTATATTAAAGAGTGACTTTAGTGTCCGCGCTATATTACAGCGATTTGAGGGTCTATTGTGCCCTTGATTCATGGGACAATATAATGGGGATGATAACCATCCGGTTAGATAACTATTGTTGATATTTGTTCTACCAAATTGCTGTCCCGTTATCCTTGTTCTTATAAATCGTAAGGGCTGCATAGTTTGTATGTTTTGTTTAAGATAGAAAAAACGCAGCGGTTTGGTTATTTCAGCATTGGGTCGAGTTCAGTTTTAAAAGATCAGTGGTGTGAAATGGAGTGAATTAACACAAGGTTCCACTGGTTCCATTACGACGACAAAGTAACTATATATAAGACATTATAAAATAATGTAATTATAAGTTGCAAGTACTTTTTTAATATCTAGTTATAAGATCCAGTAGTTGATAAAAACAAAACACAATTAAAGTTGATAGTTTTTGAAACATAGTACCAAAGTACGTGTCTGTAGTAAGAAAACACCTAAGGTTGGGAACCTACTTACCCAGCTATATGAAGCTAAAATAAATAAAAAACAAAACAAACTAACTAAGCAGCAAATAGAGTTATTTCATCATACATACGAGTATGTTGTCTTTCCAACGTAATTATATTTACAAAAGAACGGGTGAACGAACCACTATTAAATGTAGACAAGATGAGCTAGACAGACAGTCCTAGCTCTAGAAAGTGAATTATAAAACTTATTATGAAACTGAGATTATGTGGACGTTTCTTTTATGAAAATTTGATTTGAAATATAAACATATTATTTTAAAATTTGGTGTAAAAGTAATGAAAGAGGTTTCTTATTTTTCTTTTTTCTTTACTGCTAAGGAAGGGTTATGTTTTTCGCACTTATCTTGTATGTACTTATGTATGTAACATTCTTTATTACTTCATATCTCCAGAACCGCTGAACGAACGATTTACATAACTGAGGTCTCGTTACATTCGTTTAAGCAGCCCAAGTGTTTTTAGATGGGTGACGTTAAAAAATAATCCTGGCGACTGTGGGATGTCATTAGATGTAGTGATTTTTTTTCATTTCGAATACTACAAAATGGTTATCAACTTCAAGAGATCAATACGAGGGTTTCAAAAAGTTATATCATAATTATCCATACTATAATGAATCTTAGCAAAAAAGTGAAAAATAAATAAATATTTAAATAAACATAAACCTTTAAAAAACGACTGTTAATCGTAATATTCTATTGGGCTTCTTTATTTTCTTTTTAGTTTTATGCAGCCGGGTTTTTGTTCTTTTAATATCTCCTACATTCAAGGGTTTCGGTAGTGATTTCTATTAGAGATAAGTTATCATATTATGTTTTCTGTATTTTTTTCTTGTGTGGTACATTAATAAATGAAAAAAATGAACTAGGGTCAATTTTTTTCAATTCCATTCCACATGTCTGAACCTAGAGTTAAGACACTCCCTCTCCCACTTTTCGTTGAATTTTTTAAGCGTAATGTATTGAATGGCAGAACTCAATGTAGTGTCTTAGTATTAGCTTCCATCTACCCACCCTACTATACGCGGGATACAGCGTGAAAATGTAAAAAAAGATAATCATAATTGTAACAGACTTTATAGTTTTTATTAAAATTATATTTTTTTATATATAGGCTACTTTATATATTACTAGAGCAGATCAGGGACATTCAAAATTAAATGATTATTATTATATTAAATTATTATTCAAAATTATTTTTTTTGGCGATTTTATGTCTTTAAATCAATTTTAAAACGTTATACCCAAATATGAACCCACTATTCCTTTTCTAACTACGCTACAACAGTGTTATAGGGAAATCTTATCTATAAAGGACTTGTGAAGCCCTTTTCGCTTCCAAG
>DWGR01001558.1:0-15853 GCA_018247715.1 Heliconius burneyi | reverse complement strand
GAATAAAAATGATGCATATTATATATTGGCTTGATTAGGACTTTAGAATTGAATTGAGGAACTTTACAAATGGATGCAATATCCCATTATAACACAGGTAAAGTAAAGTGACGGTTCACAAAAAAAATATAAAAATATGAGTATTGTAATTTTTAAGAAAGACTAGAGCATATTTCTGAATCAAATCTGAAGAAAATTGCCGAGTGACAGTTAGCTGCGAGATAGACAATTCTTACATTTCCATAACAAGTGACGAAATAAAAATATGTTTGTTTAACCAATGAATCTAAAAGTGTTTTTATTCAATTTATTATAATATATCTTCTTTTTAAATTGTGAAACATAATACAAATAGTTAAAGAGCGTGAGCTCTTAAACCGCGACGTGTGAATAAAGCAAAAGTGTAGCGTAAAGCAGTTTGGATTCAAGTTTGTCTTCAAAGTACTTGTGCTCGTGTCACTTATCTGTTCCTGTATGTTTCACATAAACTGGGACAAAAAGTAAGGTTGAACTATTTCTTTAAATCCCTTTTCATTAGTTACCATTTAAATATTTTAAGATAGCGTCAGTCTGGACCTTGAAACATTTAAATCAAATTAAAATCAAATCTTAAAAAAGCTTTATAAACGCTTTATGCTGTGTCTTGCCACCGAATTCTGAAGCCATTGCGTGTTAAGTGGCGGGACCGCGCTCAACGCACAGAGAGAAAGTGAAAATATGAATTTGAAAATCTATTTAATTTCCTCGAGTGGGGATCGAAGCTATAACAAGTCGCGTTTACAGTCACGCTTTGTGCCCCTGCGCCACGACGGGCCTCTATTGAAATATTGAAAATTAAACTAGTAAATAATTATAGTCCAGTATAAAATATTTCAGAATTATTATTATGATTACTACGAAGGCCTCAAAGTAAGAAATCTATCAATTTAAAGTCCGTATAATGTGGCACAACCTCAACCTCATCTATACAGTATTCACAAGTATTGGACTAATTAGCGAGCTCTGACTGTTCTATTTACTTCATGAGCTATACATTTATATTTACATTCGTAACAAAGTTCGACTAACAAATGTATCAAAATATTCTTTTTTATTTATGTTTATACCTTAGAAAAAAATATTCCGAAGCAAAGAAATGCTCAAAACGAGGCGTTGTGTTCCGCTACTAAACACGCTGTCTAGAAAATTAACTGGAAAGTTTCTTAAGATTTCTTCTCTTTCCTTCCTTTCTCTTTCTCTCTGCCTTTACAGCTATATAGAAAAAAGAGTATATGTGTTTTTTTTATTTTACTTTTTATAAACTACATATATACTTCATGAAAAAGAATAATAAAAAAAATATCTAGCGTCAAACATCATACCAGCTACCATGCACACTATCCAATATTTAACAATCAATTGTTTCGACCGACACGCGTCAACTAAAAGCAATCCATTACAGCAGTGCCTTAACACGTCCTAACTCTTCAACAAAGTTGATCTGAAGCGACTTCAATGATTTACATGTAAATTGGGTTTCAAACGGATTCGAACGTTCATAGTTAACACTAGATCTAATATACAGCCAATAAATAATAGCATAGATCTTATCACCCAGATTTAAAACATATATTTGAATTTCCGATATTTTCACAGATGAATCCAGAAATTTGTACAGAAATTAGAAATGCAAGCTTTCTAATTGCGTTTCAATTTTGACTCGAGGGTCTTAATTCAATTGAATAAAGACTATTTTGGATAAATCCATGTATGGTAATCTATTTAGATAGAAGACAAGTTTTAACTTTCTATAAGGTCTTGGGACCCGATGTGTGACAAAGTGCTTATGTTGGCTGTTTGCTTTGAACTGTCGAAGGTTTAGGATAATTTGACGTTTTACGTATTATTTGGTCTCAATTTTGGGAAAGGATGATAATTAAGTCAAAATAGAATTAATATTTATTTGTATATATAGTAATGTTTGTATGTACTCGTATGTATAGTAATAGAAATCTTCGTGGCTTATTTGTTTCATGCATGTTTCCCGCATACAGAATGAAACAAATAAGGATAGATAGAGGGAATCTAATGATCATGGTAGAACTCAACGCCGCGCATTGTCTTAATATCAGATCGGGAAAATGAAACTAATTCCTCGAGAAGGATTTGAACTTATAAGCCCGTCATCACGTTAACAGCCAGATGGCCTCAATAAAGTTATTTTATATTGTATTACTAAAGTTCACTTAAGGAGTTTCGATAATCAAGATAGTAACATAGGTATCATCACAAAAATCTTAATTACAACAAGTATCTTTTTATACATGTTCTATATTAAAAAAGTTTTCAGACGAGACCGAGTCGAGATCTGAAAAAGTTAGAAATAGCTATTCCACTGTTAAAAGGTGACTGATACGCGAAATGAAGCGTTTCAATAAACCAAATTTCAAGAAATTCTATCAAAGTTTATCCAATTTAAAACGGGGTTCAGTTCAAAGGTAATAGTTTAGATTTCGACCTTTGCCTTTTATAACTAACAAAAATAATATGTTTTGTTTCGTTAGAAACCGCAAAATTTTGTAATTATTTAAGTAGTTTTTGTTTGGATAGTATACAATAAAATTAGCTTCACGCTATATCACACTTAGAAGGGTAGAGGGAACCTAGTGTTAGGACACTCTGTTCCCATTTTCGAATAATAATAAAGACTTATTTATATAAGGTCGCTTCGTGTTCGGCTTCGTGTACGTGGTCGAATGGATACCAAGAGTTGCGGCACAGAACGTGCCCTATGTAATTCATCATATCGACATGATTAACGTGATATATAAAGCCTTCTTCGTTAAATGGGAAAAACCAAAACTAAAAACATTTTTCAATGCGAATACTCGTAGGATTATAGATTTCTTTTACCCGTTCTTTATTTATTTGCCTTTAACTGACACCATAGTTGACACCACCAGTCAAGGCGCAGGGGCACAAGCGTGTGACTAACGCGACGGTCGCGGATGCGATTCCCATGTGGTGGAATAAATTAAACTAAAGCGACCTACGGCGAATAAAGCGAATTACGGCTTACTCCGATATATGCGGTATAGAAAATGAAGCGAAAAACAAAACTGATATTAAATCATCGAACATCAGTACAAATAGATATAATATTTTTTGTACGACTTCCTTTACTTTCACAGCACTAACCTAGAACTAAAAGAAACAATTCCGACGTAGTGACTGTTCGAAGTTTTTTTTTTTCAAATCTTTTTTATTTCATATCATTTTTCTTATAACAAAATAAAAATAATTCAAATATAAACCCCCGAGAAATAATCGAATCGAATCAAATCGAATAAATATTAAAATCGAATCCATTTATAATATTTATAAGAATGGAATATGTATTCATTCATTTTCTTCTATCTCATCATATTCTTATAAATGATTGTCAGTTAACCACCTACTGGTAAGATCGGATTTTCGAGCATTTTATATTGGTTTATAAGCGAGACTTACAATATAAGATATCGCTTGCGATTTTACCAACTGTAGGTATGGGATATATCGGAAAGTGAGAGATTTTGAATAAATTTGTATGATACGAATTAATCAAATAAATTAGGCAATCGCAACTCAGTGAGACAACGTTTGACTGCTAACGCGACGGTTGAGACCATTCGACCCCGGTAAATTAAATATTTTTATTCTCTTGCTGTGGTAAGAAGACTCGAGGTTCTTACTTTCTAGGCATCAGTAAATGTTAAGTTTCGTGGCTCAACACACAATTTGTATTGCGCGGAACAAAGTGGCTTAACCCTAAGGCCCTCATTTAAAGACCGCTCTCAAGTCATGAATTATCATTGATACATTACTATTTATTTATTTATTTTTTAAAATGGCTCAAGATCGATCTCCTTCCCCTCCGTTCCCCACTTTCTGCCGGATTCAGGAGGCTAGATTTATCTATTTGTCTCATTATAATAATAATGAATATGACTTAAAAAAAATTAAAGTCGTATCGTATAAAAATATGTCGCTCTCTGAAACTCAGTAGTCTATATGCTTAGAATTTCCACATCTCACGATGAAATTTCGCCATCGCTTTATAGCAATTTTGTAGCAGACGACTTTTTGATTATCCAAATATACCTGTCTCTGCATTTTTAAATTGATAGCTCTTGAAGATCACGGAATATTTACACACGACTAGTTAACATATGTGACTTTGTGTGTGACTGTTATTTTTTAAAACTTTTATCTCAATGAAAGTGATGTTTAAAGACTTAAATTTTGTTATCTGTTATATTAAGAATTATGAAATACAATATTTTTAAATATAGTGTTTGATCACTACTTAGTGATCTAAAACTAAATTTTTATATTCCCGCCATATATACACCATCTATTTTTTTAAGCTTCGCGCCCAATTTTTGAGACATTCTGAACATTTAAACTTGAATAGCGGAACTTCATGTTGTCGTCACCAGAGCGAAAAACAAAAAAATAAGAACATTGTTTCGAGGAGCAAACCCACAATGCCACGAAATATCATTGCACCATTAAAACTTCAAAAAGAATAAATAAACATTTCAAAATCCTTAGAATACAGCAAATTTCTAATAAAATTAATAACTATATTCCGACCCAAGTAGACATTTGAAAATATATTTGAAAGTACAAATAAACATTTATTGCTTCCCCTCCTAAATGAGATACCAGGTTATTTAGAAATATACTAGAATATATTAAATTTCCTCCGTAGAGTGTGAAAAAAATTCCTTACACAGACTGAGAAATAGAAATGCTATAAATTTATTCAACTTAACAACATTAAATATTTTTTTCTTATTTGTTTTAAAGGGCGTATGCGTTTATAGCTTTTAGGTTTCTGGGTGTCCGTAAGGGTGTTATATTCATATAAAATCTCTGGCAATGGACAACGCCATTTCTAATATTATTACAATAAAAATATAAAATAATAAGCTTTAGAATTTAATGAAAGTTAGATACTATTTTTTGCATGTTGGTTACCTAATAATATCGGTATTGGGTTTATGCGCTCAGAAACTTTCAGGTTCTTACTATTGGCTCTCTCTCTCTCTCTCTATTAGGAAACTATCTCACCTAAGTTTGCCTTTCAAAAATATTATGCTATTAAGTCAACATATAATGATGACATATCCAATAGAATATGTACTTCTACTGTAATATTTTACCCCCATGTCGCTCAGGAGTAATTAAATTTGTTGTATTGTTATTGATGAAGAAATCAGATAAAATATGAATACAAACGTTGAATGCCGTGTATTTTGGCGAAAAAATACGATTTATTTTTTGATATGGGGTGTGATACAAGCTGCAATGAGGTCATTTTAAATATAATAAACTGAGCTTTAACGAGTATACTTGGCACAATACGGGGTAAACGAAAACAATTAAAGCTTAAAACACTCTGTTGCCCACTTTTGATTTATTTTTGAGATATTTTTTGGTGTAATATGGTAAAAACGAATAAAATTTTAAATGTAAATATTAATAATTTTCTCAACGTTTTCACGATTTAGCCGGTTCCAATAAATGCCCCGTCTCGGACCTTCAGAAGAAGACGCTTACTATACACTAATTAATATCCCTATGCGCCGTGTTAGGTTAGCAAATAAAGAGCTCAGTCCTTAAAAGCGACAAAAACAAAATATTAGACAAACGTAATACCCAGAATTGGAAAATCACTGTAATTTATAAATATCCGACAATTTCCTAAGATTATACGAGAGCCTCGCGCGAAATGACACTAAGATGGATCTTATTTTCATCCCCAAAAGAAATTGTTTTTATTCAAACGTTCTTTCGGAACGATCGTTTGTCATTAAGTATCAATAGTGAGACGCCCGGAAAGTTGTCGGTGATTGCGATCTGTGTCCCAATTAGAAGTATGAAGCGATTCGGTTGTTTTTTTTAGTTGTTAACGTAATGGTTGCAGTTCTGATTCTCTTTCAGGCTAATGATTTATTCTCATTTCCTTGCTATAATATCAGAGAACTCAATGTCGCTTTTTCTAGTTACCAATACATTGCGCGGCATTAAATTCCACCGCAAAAATAACTTAGTAGAAATATATCCCAAACCAACTCTTTTAATACCGATTTTATTTATTGAATAATATATATTAAGCCGTGTTGGCGCAGTGGCACAAGGGTGTCTGGTTCAATCAACTGGTTATGGTTTCAATCCTCACTCGAAAAAGTTAAATATTTATTTACGTTTATATTTCCATTTCGTCTCTCAGGTGTCGAGGCAAAGAGCGGCGTTGAGTTTTGCCACTCAGCACGCAATGCCTCCAGAACTCGGCAGAGAGTGGGGAACGGAGTGTAAGTGATAGGATAAGGCCGGTATTACTATTATTATTAAAAACACATTTATTTCGGCTTCATGCTGTATTCATGTGGCAGGGTAAGTAGAGGGAGTCCAGTGTTAAGACACTCCGCTCTCCACTGCCCACCACCCGTCTCGACACTACACCGCAGTAACGAATATATCAAACATTTCATTTTGATCGAGCGGGAATTGAACCCACAACCAGTCGCGTTTACAGTCACACTTGAGCCCTGGCCACGATGGCACGACTGGCTCCAGATCAGAAGACTGGAAAAGGTATGTTTCCTCTAATTGTGGTATAATACTTGAAATTGTTGAAATCATTAGTTTTTTTAAATACTTTTAAGTATTAAAAATACAAGCAAAAAAGTTCCACCACTACCGACCATAATCTATACATAATAAATACCGTCTCTTATCAAATAGATCTCTTACTTACTTATCGGGCTAAACACCGCAGCCCCGGCTTAGTGGCTGCCGAGACCACTTTTATTTAAATGAACTTGTTTTCCTCTAAACAGAAGAAAAAAACAAATCAATTATAGAGAATAATCACTACTATTCTACTGTTATAGTCACGTTCGCAGAATATTTTCTTTGGGTTTTGATTTATACTCCCATAACTCGATGGGCCATGATATGTGATGGCCTCTTTCTACCATAAAATATCAGAATAACAACATATGTCATAGAAACGGATGAGAAAAGGGCTAGCGTTTCTCGAAGTTTTTGTAGGTAAGCTTTTGTTTTTGGGTTATATTTGTAATATAATGTTTTTACTGTGCCGTGTGTTCCCGGCTTAGAATAGGATCACCCTGGTACTGGTGGTGTCGTAAGAGGCGACTAAAGTACGAGTGGGAGAGTCACGTTGCCAGCAATGGCGAGACGCATGGGCAGACTCGACCGGATCATTACCACCCCCGGTATTTAAAACCGGCGTGAAGTAGTGGCTTTATGCCACTGCGTTTCGCATCAGGTAATGCCGGGCTCAGCCCCCAACCACCTCAAAAGCTGGCAACGCACCAGTAGCTCCTCTGGTGTTACACGGTGTCGTGGGCGGCGGTGATCACTTACTATCAGGTGACCCGTACGCTCGTTTGCCATGCTTTTTCCATAAAAAAAAATACTAGGCAAGAAAAGGGAACTGCCCTATAATTATATTACAAACATATGTTATAATAAGTAATGAAATAAGAATGGTAGAAATAAAAGAATTATGCTTTTTAAAAATCTTGTAATTTGAGGATACAAAATTAATAAGATTTTAGTTGGAAAACATAAAAAGTATGGTGCCTCGAGCTATAAATCTTTCCAGTAATGAAAAAGACTTGAATTGAAATCTCTTGAAAGTGACCAATCTATCTTCACAAGTGTAAGTACGGTTGAATTGGCTTTCAGAAGTATTCCTCGAGATGGACGTGGCGCAGTGGTGTAACATCTGGCTACAAATGCGACGGTTGCGGGTTCGATTACCTCTTGAAGGAATTAATTGTTGAAATTGATTCGCTCAGGTAACAAGATTGTAATCTCCCTTAAATTGGGTAGAAGGTGGATTAAAACCAATTTTGCTACTCTGCTTCTCAATAGACCATAAATATAAAAATCGGTGTGTTCTTTATTGAATCAATATTCAATTGAACGAGAAGAGTTTTTTAAGCTACTTAAAGGGAATGGTCGCCGCTATATTCTAGGCAACCTTTAACGTAATGTGTGACACGCAGGAAACAAAACTATGAATAATTTTACATCATTGATTCCATAGTAATGATGTCAAGTCATTTAAAAAATATATTTTGTTGTCTATTCTATTGAGACAATATGTGGCGTTAGGTTCCGGCATCTGGTATGCTTTGTTTTGAAAACAGATTAAGATCAAATGACTAGCTTTTTTCACTGTAAATGCATTATACTCTTAGCAAACTTTTATAATGCAAATGCATACTAAAAGTTTGTGGATTTTAAACTTCACATAAATTTTACATTTATATGAAATTTCTCTATGTGTATAGCATAAACATATATATATATAATTATAGAGACCTGACAGGAAACGAGGCGATTGTCGGTTCGATTTCCAGAAGGCAGAAGTAATTTTTCATTTTCTCGCTCTAGTTTAATACATAGTGCGGCGTTGAGTTCTGCAACCCAATGTCACGAAATTGGATGGTGCCTGTATTTCCTCTGCGTAACCTACTATATACTATATTATAAAACCATAAACAAACACTATATCACCACAATTCGAACAACCTATCTAATTCCACAACTAAATACATGTAGCATCTCACTCACGTTCTATAAACGAAGTCACAGCATTCATTTAGCTAAATCTAGTTAGGGACGAAGGAAACAAGGCAAGAAAGAGCTTCGCTGTGTTGCCATCTGTCAACGGTCGACCACTCGGTATTGCGAACTTATATCCTAGACTAGAACATTTAAATATGAACCTTACATTCATTAACTTTAAATTCATTTTAATATACACTTCTATGTGTGTGAAAACAAAGTTTTTAGCAAGAAACGAATTATAGGAAAATATATCTAATAACAATGGTATAAAGTTGAGAGTGTATGTGTAGCTGAAAGCTAACAGTTCAAAGTCACGTACTTTAAGCGATAAGAACGAAGACAAACGGGAGCTCTCGAGGCCATTCTTAGACTTAGACCCCAAAAAATGTTGAATTTCTTGTATCGATATTAAAATTATTGTAGAAATGTATTCCAAGTTTTATTCAAACGATTATAGATAAAGAATAATTGATAGAGGCCGTTGAGGTGAAGTGGCACAGCTTCTGGTTGTAAATGTGACAATTGTGGGTTCGATTCCCACAGGGCAGAATGAATTACCTTGATATTCTCGCTCTGGTATTAAATAAAATGCGGCGTTGCTTTTCGCCACACAACACCCCAACACCATATATTTTTATATTATATTAAACAACATTTTTATAGTACAAAAATTACATAACATTTTTATTTTTATACTTTTTTTACAATAGTTCTAAACTTGGAAACATGAACAAAGTGACGAAGTTTATCACTTATTCTATGACTAAATGAGACTCCCCGTCACTTTCGTCTGAGACGTGTATATACAGGGTGGAAGAGGCAGCGCTTCTTTTACTGAAACTGCATATAGGGTAAAATATTTCAAACCCGGAACTAAAAAAATTTATCAAGATGCCTCAACAGTTTGGACGTAGGATTTTTTTTTCATTTCACGATTTTTTTTCCATACCTGTATTTCGTGTCACGCACACATACACATACTACTACAAAAATATTTGAATGAAGCGTGTGCGACGTTGCCGCTTTAACAGGTAAGTGTGTGAGTGATACACTTACCTGTCAAATGGTACACTTTACAAATGGTGTTTTTTTAAAACGATTATTTTATTATTTATTTTGTTTGGAAAAATAACTTTTTCATTTTTGGGAATTATTTTTTTTCTGAATTATATAAGCCTTTTATAGAGTAGTTAAAATTGTGGTTTCATTTAAAGTGGTGCGTTCAATTCCACTCTGTATATATTCACTAATACGTTAGTTTTAAACTTTAAATTAAATATTTGATGTACTTTGCTAATTACTTATTCTTTGTAAGTTTTGGGAACTTTATTTTAAAGTCTACTTTTAAATGATTTAATCCAAATTGCTATCAGTAATTTGAAAGTAAATAAATTCAGCCCTGATTGAATAATAATTTAGAAAAAACATTAATTCAATAAATAAATATAAAGAAAATTAAGTTAACACAACACACAATTTTGGCTTCCAACCTTATTTAAGAATGACCATTACTCGTTCTGGCTCAACCATGCACGGCGTTAAAATCCGTGAACATATAATAAAACAGAAGTACTAGAACAACAAATTTTGCTACAGAAAAACGTATATATATCCAACGTAATAAAAAGTAGTTCTTTATATCGCCTCTACAAAGTATGGTCTATTAGGAAGCGATAGCGGCAGACAGATGGGGTCAATTTGTCAAGATCGCGATACCAAGGCCAAGCCCTCGCGAATACAATTCATAGTGCTTATCCAACTGTGAAACTAAAGAGTGTTATGGGATTTTGCAGAAGGAAATAGTGTTTGGTGAACGAAAGAATCAGAACAAAAAAAAAATTAATATTTCATTCCCTCGAGCGCGAATCGAACATATAACCGTGATATCTACAGTCATACGCGTACGTGCCACTGCGCCACGACAGCCTCAAACATCTATCCAAAACGAAAAGTTTCAAAAGTTTTCCTTTAATTAATATAATCATGATGTCGCTCTATCGGATACAAAAGCCGCGGTTGGAAACGTCCCGCATAATTTCCTTGTATTCTTTGTAAATTTAGTGTCAGATTTGCAATTCTGATCGAAGTCGGGCTCCGCAGGGTATGAGATTATACCGAATTACAATGAATTTCTTATCATTTGTTAAATCTAAAAAATATTTATTGTATGAATGAGCGAGAGAAGCCTTTGTCAAATTTCCTTTTCGTACAGATTGTGGTGGAACTTTATGTTGACATTTTTCTTGATTATTTAGGTAATTTTGTTTGTTTTTCTTTTGATAATTTTTAAATATAAAGTACAAAGTTTCATACATAATAATATAAATATTTATTTATATTAGGAATCACCTATAAAATTGGTTAGAAAAAATAATAATAAGAGCAATCATGACGTGCGCAATGGCACCGCGTTTGTCTTTATACGCGACGATTGTAGATTCGATACACGCGGAAATAATTTACTTTGGTTTCTCCCCGGTAAAGCATGCCCTTTAGTTCCTCCACTCAACACAAAATGTGTCAAAAATTGGACGGAAAATGGGAAACGGAGTGTTTGAACACTAAATTCCCTCTACTTATCCTACTAAATACGGGTGAGAAGTTAAATCAACTCCATAATATCGATACAAAATGAAAAACTACTCACAAATAAATTCAAAATCTCATACAACGTAAGCAACGCAACCGTAAAATTGTTTCACGAACGATAGGTAACTCAGTAAGGCGTTAAAAGAAATAATGTCATATAACTGACAAGAGAACTATAGGGGAAGAAATCTTATATTATATATTGGGCACGTTTTGTACGGCTACGGCTAATCAGGCTCGATAAAGACGTAATCTGGAAATATATTTAGTTAGCGAATCTTTTGGAGACCCTTTCATCTTCTGTTGGCTGATATAATTAGTTAGAATGGAATGAGTGTAGGTGCAGGTGAATGTTGAATTGTGTTTAAGGTTTTTATTTTTTGATGTAGTGGTTATGTAATGTAATTGTTTGATGTAATTATTATTAGAAAATTTATTATGCTTAGAATGGTCAAAAATAATGGAGCGTAATCTTCCACCTGTATCATAAATATTGCCTTCTCCAGAAGGTCCACTGAGGTTTTGCTCTCCCATTATTTTGTCGTTCACTTTTAATTACAAAAAATATATTAAAATATTTGACTTTTTATTTATGACAAATGTGACTAAGCAAAGTGTGAAGTTAATTTGTGCGCACGATTTGTTAATTAGACATCCATTGAAAAAGTCACAAAACGTAAAACCTTACAAATTATTGGCAGAGACACAAACTTTTAAAGGAACTTTTAGTATAAGTAAATAAAATATTTTATATTTAAATTGTTTCGCTCTGGTAACGAGGCAAAGCGCCGCGTTGAGCCACACCATTCACCACGGAATGCCTGCTGAAGCCGGCAGAAAGTAGGGAACGGAATAATTTTCATAGGAATGCAGTGTCTTAATACTAAATCTTGCTATCTTGCTATGTGCTTACGGGAAACAGCGTTGAGCTAAAAAAAACTTCCAGTTATCTTAAAATGAAGATCGATTTTTGTTTTTTTTTTACAATTTCAAATGTATAAGTAACTCGACGCATATCGTCGAAGTAACAACAACAATATAAAATCAACAATCTAATATATTTACTCCTGACCATATGAATGAGTTAATAACACCACATAAATACACTTCGTCCAATGCGCACACAGTTTCTACTAAAATATAATATTTTAAATAGTTCTCAAATTAATTTCAATTCAGCTGTGAGAGATGTAATGGACTGGCAACTTTAGCGCTCACTGAAGCTCTAATTTATCATTGATGCCAAGCCAACTACGGATGTGAAACGGCAATCACAGTAGTCCAAATAAAGAATAATGTTACTTTAGCCGTCTTTGAAAAATGAATTTTGATGTCG
Source organism: Heliconius burneyi (assembly GCA_018247715.1). Classification (NCBI taxonomy): domain Eukaryota; kingdom Metazoa; phylum Arthropoda; class Insecta; order Lepidoptera; family Nymphalidae; genus Heliconius; species Heliconius burneyi. The sequence continues at coordinate 3,291 of DWGR01001558.1, read as the reverse complement.
TCGTGCCCTATTTAGAACTTCACCAAATAAACCTTCATTTAAGGTTTATTCAGTAGATATATACTTTACTGTATTGTGTATTATTTGTTCAATAATTAATATAAAGATTTCAGATATATACTATTAAGATAAATGAAAATATAGAATAGCCCAATTACTCTACAGTACAATAGTATCAATGAGACTATTTAATATTTTTATTTCTTCGTCCTGGTTTGGCTCTGGTCAAAGCATAGTCTTGAGTTCCTCTGAACTCAACACGCTATGCCTTGAGAAATAGGCGATGAGAAATAAAAATGGTGAATGGATGACTTGACTATGACTGTTATTAGGACAAGTGTCTTAACATTAGGTTCCTAGGTTCTTTCTACCTCTGCATTTACCAAGTTATATATGAGATAGAGCGTATAAAAACACGCAAGAAACGAATGGAAAATGGGGTAGCAAGCCAAATAGCCATAGCCAACCAGAGATCGTATAAGGTTAGAAAAGGCTTCTCAAGAACAATCAAATGGTAGGAATAAAAATATGCAAGTAGATGATAAAATCGCTATATATAGGCATAAGTTGTGTTTGATCGTCAATTTTGAATAAACATTGGGCAGCAGCTAGTGTACGTTTCAATACGAAGTTTGTCAACATTCCATTCGGACATAGCAGTGATGGATGTATTCATCTATGGTTTCTACGTTTATTGAAGCCAACAATAGATAAACTCTAACCACTGCTTAAAGATACTTCGTCTGAAGAGCCAGGAGCGAACTATAAGTTGTGTGTGTACTTACATAAAAAAGAAGATGTATCATGTTCTTGATACATTTTCTTTTTTATGTAAGTACTTGAAAAGAAGATGTATCATAAATCAACGTATCTGTGTGGCGTAGTGAAAGTCAGCGGTCAGGTCAATAGTATCTTTAAATTTGTACTCGCGTATGTGTTTATATCCACCCGGGCTCAGAGTTAACAGAAATTAATGTTACGATTATTGTTAAAATATTCCATTATGTAAGGAAATGTAAACATTGTAATGATTTTTTACATTTAAATTCATCAATTGAATGTCTTTAATTGAAACAACGTCAGGTAATACCTATACATATTTGTTTGTATATTCAACCTTAAATGTGTGATATCTATTGAGATAAAAGAATAAGGTTTTGCATATTTTAAAAGATTTGAGGCGTGACTCAGTGGGGCAATATCTTACAGGAACCGTAATTATTGCATCTCGATTGCACCTCATCTGGAAAAGCTACTACGGAAGGGACATTGCCACTTTCCTGATTGGCAACCATGAAGGCTGAAGATGCCAGAGGAGAAACTGAGAGTACCTCGATGGTGACGGTCGCTCATGGGGATTCCCACCAAAGTAAGCAAGCGATCCGACGGCGTCTTACTCTAGATAGAAGAGGTTCCGCCAGGTTTTAGAGGGTTTTCGTGGTGTTCCATTACTCACCACGCAGTATTATATTGCGGCGGAAAATGGAGAGCGGAGTGTTTTGACTCTAAATTATTTACCTACTTTGCAATATGCTATAAACTTTGCAATATGCGTGAAGCTAAAAAAAATACCAAAAACCTGCAACCAATCTGTTTTTTTTTTGTTATGTAAACCGTTTTCACAAAACACCAAAAACTTTAAACATCAAACAGTATGATGTTTCAGAGGATTTTGAGGACAAAATTTGGCTCAACGCGACGTATTCAAAGTATGAATTTAAGCCTAAATTACACGGTTTAGTTCACTTAATGCTTATAAAATTCAAGCGTTCCATACAGAGTAATGAAAAGCGAATATTTTGCCTCCAGAGATGTAATAATATACGGAGAAAATAATTTCTTCTGAATGACTTTCCTTGTTAACAAATCCTCTTGCACTTTAACCAACTTCAAAAGAAAAGGTTATCAAAATGTAATATAAGATTTGGATATGAACTTTGTCACTCATTTGTTAAATAATGATGTTAACATTAAGTTAAAGTGTATCTAAAAGAAGAATGGATAGCGCATACTATTTATAATTAATTCTGTAATCAAAATATGGGAATTGAAAAATGTTTTTATTACTTTTTATCTGACTGGCCGTGTTAGTATGTTATGTGTGGTAATGTATGTGAAATTTTGGTAGGTCAATTTGTCCTCCTTCCCAGAATCCGATTGAACGGCTTCTTACGACTTCAGTTTTGCTGATAATTAAATTACTTATAATCAATCGTTGTTTTTGATACAAATGAATTAAAAGGAAGGAATTTTCAAAATTCTTCATTTTTCCATTTGACTACACGGGCAAAACCGCAGGTAGAATCTTGTGTATCTTAATGAACACAGAGTGTCTTAACAATAGGTTCACAGGTTCCCTCTGCCTACTCTGCCATGTGCGTGCGTGATAAAGTACGAAAGAAACTAAAATACGTAAAAATACCCTAGATTAGCGTGTTCTACTAAATTATCATTTCAGCTATTACAATACAATATTGTACAAAATAACAAATAAACGTTCATTATTTTATATATAAAATAATAATGTAAACAAAATCAAAATCTCTCTAGTGTAGAACCAGCAACAATAGAAAATCCTAATTAACAAACGTACAGATTGTTCCAATAATATCTATTTATATTTGCTGCTACTATTGGCGTTGGTGGGCCATCAAATTAAAATCTTGAATAAATTATTGTGCTTCGTAGAGCGGAATGGGGGCAATGAGGCAAACCCTTCGACAGAATAACGAGTGATGGGCTATTTTATTACTAAATTTATTCAAATCGCCACGTACAGTTCGCTAGATGGGCGGAACGTTGTTAATAGCCTAACGAGATTCATATGAGAGAGTATTTTAGTTTAGATATGTGGTATATAGATTATTTAGATAATTATAGTGATTTACAGAAGTTGACGTTTGAAGAGATGGTAGGATGGATTTAATTGAATGGATTTGGTTTCAAATAATACGGTTCATAAAAATAAAAAAACGATGCAAGGATCTGAGCTATAAGAGTAAATGGAAAGAAGGCAAACCGGTAAAAAAGTTAAAATTAATAGAAAAATTAAATATACATATGTACAGTCTATATACAGAGTGGAAGAGGCAGCGCTTCTTTTACTGAAACTGCATATAGGGTAAAATATTTCAAACCCGGAGCTAAAAAAATTTATCAAGATCCCTCAACAGTTTGGACGTAGGATTTTTTTTCATTTCACGATTTTTTTCCATACCTGTATTTCGTGTCACGCACACATACACATACTACTACAAAAATACTTGAATGAAGCGTGTGCGACGTTGCCGC
>DWGR01001557.1:0-15856 GCA_018247715.1 Heliconius burneyi | reverse complement strand
CAGCCATCCCGGTGACCTGTTTCGGTCATATAAACTAACGCGTGACGTCACTCGCGTTTTCCGAATGTGTACGTGATTATTAGCGCTGTGGCTTTGGCTATGTCAACACAGATTATTAGATTAACCATTAGTATAACCAATATACAGGGAATTGCCCCGTTTTAATAAATAGTATATGGTAATTTAGAGTAATTACCAAATTATGTTTGTTAATAGTTAATTATGTTTTTCTACTAAAAGATTTTAAATAATGTTGTTTTAAAGTATTTTTTTTTCAGCATTTATAAATTTTTCTTTAATGAGTGTGGAATTACTCTTTAAAATGTTAAAAGTTTTTTAAAATTTGAATTATTAATATTTTAGGAATATAATATGTATAATTATGCCGAGTGTTTTGTTAACTGACTTCTGTAAAAGTTATCAATTCGACTGTATTTTTTTATGTTTGTTGCTTCAGAACTTTTGACTGGGAAAACTGATTTTGATGATTCTTTTTTATTTAAAAGCTAGGGCTTCCCGTGTGGTCCATTTCTGACAAATAAAGCCATGAAAAAACTACATAAGTCTTAAATTTGCATTAAGTATGTGTGTGAAAAATCTACGAAAATCACGAGAACCCATTTCGATGATTCGTTTTTTATTGTAAAGGCTATTTCCGAAAACAATATCACACAAATCGATTAAGGCAAAGCGCGGCGTTGAGTTCTGCCACTCAACTCACTCAGAAAGTGGGGTACGGAGTGTCTTAACACTAGGTTCCATCTGCCGACCCTTCTGTGTGCGGGATACAGCCTGAAATTGATTTTTTTTTAGATTAAGCCATGTCGGCAAGATAAAAGTATTTCTCTATTATATTTTAAAAATAATAAATCTGTTGAAGAGATAAAACAATACGCCGTTGTAATGTTATCAGTATCAGTTTTATAGCGGTTAGGATTTTTATATCCCAAGCCGGAATAACTGATATCTAAAAAAGATTATGTTAATACATTACTCACATCCATTGGAAAATTTGTATGCAATCGTGCGGCTTCGCCCGCTTGAACTTATTGTAATACACATTTACATAAGTTAACTGTTAAGTTATATATTGCTGTAAAATTTCAACTTAATTTGTTCATTATTTTTTCCGTGAAAATTTAACTATAATCTAACCGTTATTTTACTAATAATTATAAAAGCATTATTTACGGCCAGTTGTGGTGCAGGGGCTCTAAATATGACTATAAAAGACTGGTTGTGGGTTTAATCCCCACTCGAATAAATTAAATATTTATTTAAATTTATATTTCCATTTCTTCGCTCTGGTGTCGAAGCAAAACGCGGCGTTGAGTTCCGCCTTTCAATAGGTAATGCCTCCAGAATTCGGCGGAAAGTGGGGAACCGAAGTGTTTTAATGGAAACGGAGTGTCCTTACACTGTGTTCTTAGGACACCTTTGCTTCTTATTTAGAGGAACGGAACTCTAGGGATAAATGAAACTTTAGAATTTATAGTATGGAACTTTTAAGACCTAATAATTTTAGGGGCACTCTTGTTATTCTTAGCTATTTGAAAGAAACTATCGAAAAAATATATAAGATGAATAAAACGAATAAGATTTTTTCTTCACAGTGTTTTATTTACTTAGAAATCTAACAAGAAGTAGGTGTCAGTGTACACTAATATAAGAAGCACTTGATGTCATCGCTACATCACTTCAGATCTGGCCGTCTTGTATTGTGATCGACGTTTACGATCATATTTTATTGTCGTTTCGCAACTGTTTTCCTAATTTGTTTTAAAATTTATGAACTCGTTAGCGTATGTGGGTTGATATTTTATATATGTTATAAAAGATAAGTTTTTTATTTTATGTCTTTATTGTTCTCAAAATTGTAGGTATAAAAGGTGTATTCACTGCCTAGTGATATGTAGGCAGAGCTGTTTTTGTGCCAAAACATTCCGTTTTCCATTTTGCGCCCAAAATCAAGGCTGTATAGTGTCACGTCCTCAAAAGATGGAACTTACAAACATTGCATTTGCGTATGATGGATATGAAATCGGAATGAAACGCAGTACATCCTTTTATTGTGACATGTATGTTCTTAGATATATAGATATGTACATATAAATCATCAAATTTGACACTTTCTCTTAATACACAGATAACCAATTTCTTATTAACTTAAAATATATATAAATTACTGTATAATTAAAAATAACTGTTTGCTTTGTCTCTTTGTTTTATTACCAAACGATATGTTTATGTTGTATACTTTATATATTTGAATATAAACTAGAAAAGGATATGGTAACTATTTTTTTATTAGATAATGTTGTAATATTATACATTTCACAAACATTTTTTTTGTTAAGTATAAATTTATTTTATACTTAACAAAAAAATACATTATACATTGCATATTATATTATTTTATGCAAGAAAAGAAATTCCGTCGTGGCGCAGCGGCATAAGGGTGAGTGGTTGTGGATTCGATCCCCACTCGAAGAAGTGAAATATTTATTTACGTTTATATTTCCATTTTCTTCGCTTATTGACGAGGCAAAGCACGGCGTTGAGTTCTACCACTCAACACGCAATGCCTCCAGAACTCGGTAGAAAGTGGGGAATGGGGTGTCTTAACACTAGGTTCCCTCTATCTACCATGCTATGTACGGGATACAGCGTGAAGCTAAAAAAATAGAAATAAGATATAATTATATATACTCAATTATAAATATGTCACAAAGGTCTTAGACCATAATAAGGAATGATCTAATAATCTTAGGTATTGTTATTCTTGCGTTCATACAATGCTAGTCATAACAAAATAATTGACATCGGCAATATGGAGTTTATTTAAGATATATGAAGTAATATTATTGAGTCTTTAGTCTTTATATAAAGACCACGAATTATATTTTTCTCCATAGCGAGATATTAAAAAAATAATAAGTAGTGAAAGAAAAATTTACAGATATTCGAGCAACAAAATTGTATTAGCAAAGTAAACAAAATGCTAAATTTTAATTTCTAAAATAGTTTTTTACTTTAAAAAATTAAAGCCGCACAGAAAAGTTTATCCCATAACATTACTTTAAGCATATTTTGCTTCGTAACTCAACTCCCTCATGCCCTATTCAAGTGAAGCACATCTCAACAAGTAGATTAAAAGTATGTGTATCTACATACGTGTTACAGTTGTAAATATATCTTATAATTTTTTATAAAGTTTTATTTTTATTTTTACGATTTTTATATTTTACGAGTTAAGCGAAATGGAAATATATTGTTTCATCATCTAGTTATTTAATCAAACTAAAGACAAATTTGAACCTAAAATCCTCATATCCCAATAGACGGCGAGAACTGCACCAGTACAGTCTTTTATGTAAAAAACAGCCAAACTGATGATTTTAATTAAAAACAGAACTTAAAAGTATTGTAATCGTGTTAAATGAAACGTAGTTACCAGTTCAATAGCTTATAAAAGAACGGTTATTATTTACTTATCTAATAATAGCTGTCAAAATGTTTATTAAGCAATTTATATTCATATGATGTTATGCGTACGTCCCATTGATGATTTTTTCTTTCCTCCTTTTTTGATATGACAACATTAAAAAAGGCCACCGTGGCGCAGTGGGGCAGAATCTGACTTTCATGGGTCCGGCTCTCACTTGGAGGAGTCAAATCTGTCAACAAGAAAAAGCGCAGCGTTGAATTTCGCCGCTCACCACGCAATATCTAGAAATTTGGGCAGAAAGCGAAGAACAGAGTGTATTAACACTAATTTCCTTTTGCTTACCATTGTTTTTGGGAATTACAGCGTGATTTTGTTATTATTATTGTGATAATAAAATTGCGATATAAGTTCTGAAGTCTCAGGAGTATTCAGTGACGTCAAATAGCAATAATCTAACGTTCAATGTCATCAATGCGATGCGGGTTACAGTATAAAGCTGCATTTTTTTATGTTTATGCTGTATCCTGCTGAATCTAGTCTCAAGATGCTTCTTTCCCATTAATACCTCTTTCCAACGAATTCTGGAGGCATTGCGTGTTGAATGGCGGAACTCAACGCCGCGCTTTGCCTCGTCGTCAGACACAACTGACCTCAGCAAAAAATTCTTCAATATTCTACACAAAAGCAATAGTTAATATTGCATAATTCTTAAGAAAGTATTTAAATTGAATTGAAACACTAACAAGATACTACCGCGTACTAAGAGAAGATTGGGCACTCGAACAACTTAACACTTGTTCCAAAAGCTATTTAGTGCAATAGGTCTTTTAAAACATATTGCTGACTGATTGATGTATTTTATTACGAAGTTAGTCCTTTTAAAGAATTTGTAAATGAATTATTATTATAAAGATTTGTGTCCACTACCTTTGATTTAAAATGATAAAAATAAGTTTTATATTGAGATATAGATATATCAATGTTTTAATATATTTGGAAAAAAAAAAACAAATTTCAAATAAATAATTAAATTTCTTTTCATGTCTGTGAACATTGCTATGGTTGTGGCTTCGATAGTGACCCTGTGGAACTTTTATATTATAATGGATGCCAATATGATATGGTAACCACTCTGATGAGACCAAGTTCGCTTTTGGTTTCCGCCATATCGTATGTAGTGTCTGAAACAAGATATACGCGTAGTAATTTTTTTATATTTTTAATCTACTTTAATTTGTGTTTCATTAAAATAAAAAAAATGGATATATTTTCTTTTCGCGTCCTTTAACTATCAAAATTATTTTTAAAAATATAATAACAAATAGATTTCTTTTATTTTGATAAAGTAAATTGAGTAATATATGACTTTTCTTTTCATATTTCCAAGAGTTTTTCATTGAAGTTAAATTATATTTGATGTTTCTTACAAAAGTAAAGTAGGTCGCTCTCGACTTAAGTTCAACCTTGCTCATAACAGATGTTACTGTGAATGTTTATCTTCTTTCACTGCTTTCTAGAGAACTCGAGCAACAGAGGTAAAGAGTCATTTATTTTTTTTCTACATTTACAATTGTTTCGAGTTCCTTTTGTGGGTTAACTTTTAAGTATTTTTGTAATAAATACTCGTAGATAAAAGTTTTCTTTATATTTTAGGCTATTTTGAAATTATTAGGGCCAGTCGTGGTGGCGCAGGAGCATAAGCGCGACAAGATCTGTCCAGTATTCGAGTGTAAACATATATTGTACATTTACAAGTACAGTAAATATAGTTGAATTGATAATCACATTTTGTTAAAGAAGTCGGTTAAAAATAAAACTAATGAGTCATAGCACATAACATTTTATTATAGATGTATTATATAACTTTATTCCAAAAGAATGGATCTCTATTGTATGGACAGTATTACAGTTTTGTACGAATCAGCAAATAAGCGGATTGATGTAATGTTTCTAGGTATATACTTAGTTGAATATACTGGATATTATTCTAGCATCCAAATAGCCAAAAGATTACTCCAGTACACTATGTTACTGTGTTAAAGATTTAGTGGGAAGGGAAGTGCATTAATGGGAACGTAATATCACTATGTTCCCAGGTCCTCTCTGCCTACCCTTCTATATACATGAGATACAACGTGAAGCTTAAAAAACAAAAGAAACGTTATATATTGTATATGCCAAAGTAGGCAGAGAGAATTTAGTGCCAAGAGTCAAAATATTCCGTTCTCACTTGCAGATCTCAATGTTGAACTTAGAAATTCGTGGGAACTCACAGAGAGTGAGTTTGCTATAAAATATGTAGTTTAGGTAATATATCATATACGGACATGAATTCCACATTAAATCATTACATTTAGTGCACCGTCGAATATGAACGTCATGATGTAATGCATCAGGGAGCTGTCATAACAATCCGTACATTAGCCATTCAGAACGATAACGACCGACAATGAATTTCACAAAGCCTATAATAGCTAATACAAAATGTATGCAATTTGAATCATTTCTAAACTAAGTTATTGTTTCCACGGCTTCGCCCACCGCCTTAACTTATTGTTATATTATAGCAAATTATGCAATTTCTTCATAAATTGAGCCCTATGTGTTATTCTAGTGTTTAAGCTATTTTTCTATAAAGTTACATCTAAATCTGTTCAGTAGTTTTTGCGTGAAAGTGGAACAAACTTCCATCGTTACAAATTTTTACATTTATGATTTTAGTAGGATTAGTTAGTCAGGTAAACTATTGCATTATAAACTTTATGTTTAGCTGCATTCAGATTTAAGAAAGGGTAAATTTCAATGACATTAGATAGATTTCTTATTCGAGACCAAGCTTACAGTATTCCGCTCCCCAAGGCAAAGTGTTCATATTTGAATATCAATGAGGGAAAGAGGAAAAATTACGGATTTGTGGTTTACAACTTTCATTTCAGTACCATACGTTGTCTTGGTCAACCTGGTTACTTACACACATATGTATATTTAAAACTAGTGACTCGCGGCTTCGCCCGCTTGAACTACATAATTATCCGTATAGTAATCTAAATTAGCTTCATTCTCTATTATTGTCACTTTAGTTTTTATAGTTGCAAAATAAAAATGTCGGTTAAGCCATATAGAAAAAAAAATTGCTTCGGGTTCTATTACATTGATAAATGCTCGCAATAACAGGTTTTTCCCATATATTTCCCAGGTATACACAGACAGCGATCAGTTACAATTTTATTATATATATAGATAAAAGGTCATTTCTCGAATTTATTTTGTTATAAACTAACGCACTTAAATACTATTAAAAGAATATATCGTACGAAATATAGGAAAATTTCACCAAAATAGTAATTCACCAACGACATGATATGCTTGAAACTATATTCCAAATCGCACAGTAAGAGGGCTCTAGGCAAATAAAAACACGCTCCACGTAACAAGGCAACATACAATACAAATTGAATTTCACGAAAGAATTTAAAAATGTCGATCCTCAGTACTTCGTTTAGGAAAAAATCAAGTCAGATTTCCCGGCTTTAGATTATAAATGGAACAGTTTCAGCTTCGGTTCAGTTAGAGCGAAGGTTTCGCTGATACGACAACAATCTGGTTTTATACATTAAGCCGGAATTGGGTCTAGGTTCATTATCATTAAATGTTAAGCTGAGCTGAGCTAAATGCCTTTTGAATAAGAGGCCAGTCGTGTCGCAGGGGCACAAGTGTGCGAATATAAACGTCATAGGTTGTAAGTTCGACTCTAAACATGGTAACGAGCAAAAAACGCGGCGTTAAGTACCGCCATTTAACACGCAAGGGCGGAAAGTGGGAATGGAAGTTCTTCTACTAGATTAGATTTATAGCGAGCTTACAATAATATTAGGAATTTACAATATATTTGAGCACAGTTCCTCGTGGTAGCGTATGTAACAAAATTAACGAGCTCCACCTTATCTACAGTATTGCTTGGCCAGCACAAAGCGCTTTGACGGAGAGATTTATGATGTGTTCGATATTCCTATAACAATTTTGCTTACAGCGTATGTACGTACGTATATTCGTACCGACATATACCAATAGGTATTTATTTAGAAAATAATATATTTTGAAGTACATTCGCCCGTTTGTACTACTCATCTGAATTACTTTGGTCATCTAATAACATTTGTTAAAGACAATATCCATACATTTATTGATGAAGTTTCAGCCAATTCTATAAAACATTTACTTAGCAACATTATCGCATTCTTTATATTCACAATTTTTTATTAATCGACTTCTGTTAGAAAAGGAGCCTATCAATTCGACTATATTTTATTTTTTATATTTGTTACCTCATAAATTTTGACTGGGTGAACCGATTTTTATTATTTTTATTAAAAAAATTCAAAGTCAAATAATAAATAATAACGATTCAGGTAAAACTTTTTTGAAATTTTAATTCTAATTAGGATTTGAAGTTAGAATCCATGTATAGGGAAGGTATAAGAATTATTCTGTCACCACTGTGTCACGAAGAGTTCGCCTACATTATTTCATACTTCATAATTTTAAACATTACGCATACATTAACCCTAAAATATAGAATCTACATACATAAAACATATATCTAGCTTAAAATTCGCATATGGGGAGTTTATAACATAAGCAATAAAGTGCTAAATGAGTACGGTCGGACCTGCTTGTTGTGATGTAATTGTGTTTTAATTATATTTTATGGTGGCTTAAAAACATTTCTGTGGGTAAAGCCTAAATATGATTGTATTAAGCCATACAGTCCAGTTCAGTTTAAACCTCATTATAAAGTTGAAATATGTCGCAATTTTTGTTAGCTACTCGCTGTATGCCTCACATTGTAAGCAGAGGAAATCTGGTGTTATGACACTCTGTTCTCCAGTTTCTGTACAATTCTAGAGGCATGAATGACAACGGAGTGTCTTAACACTAGGTTCCTTCTATCTACCCTGCTAAAACAAAAGTTCTAATGATTCTTTTTCAGCCGTGCGAAAAGCGCAGACGGTCAAAATTTGTGATACACCACAGTCGTTTTTTTGTGACTCGTATTACATTACGAGTAAATAATAAAAAAAAAAACAAATACAAACGTAACACAACATTTAGTTCCAGACATTTCAGACAATCTTACCATTCAAACTGTTACTAGTAAAATGACTTCACACACTCTCTCCACCGCTATGCAATTTCCTTTGAATTTTTCTCAAGAAATAAAGTCCTAAGTCTCGTTCAGTCCGTTGGCGCCGATTCTCATTATGGCTACATGTAGAATGTTTCAAGAGCGCTCATAAGAAGAGGTCTTACTTTAGAGCATTAATGGATCGAAATGTATGCCAAACGGACGAGCGCTTGACCTGTTTACTCATTATTGTATTCTTACAAGAACTTCCAGGCTTCTACTTTGTAGAATTACATACTGTCTTTTTATAATAGGGATTGGTCTGCATATCTTTATAATTTATTTATTTGTATGTTTGTATTTGTTAATTGAGTGATTGTAATGCGACGTTATGTTTCCATTTCTTCGCTCTGTTGTCGAGGCAAGGCGCGGCGTTAAGTTTTACCGCTTAACATGCAATACCTCCAGAATTCGGCAGAAAGAGGGGAATGGAGTGTCCTCTGCCTACCCTGCTGTGTGCGGGATACAGCGTGAAGCTGAAAAACAGACGGTTAACAAAGTGATCCTATAAGGATTCCGTTTTTATATTTTGAGGTACGGAAGCCCAGAAAAGATTTTTTATATCATATTCCAGACTGTTTAAAAATTTGCGTAAGTGTCGGCGTCCTTATAAGGATTATGTAAATTGCCGGTACCTTTACAATACGTAAGAATTATTTGTCCGCCTAAATATTTAATATTACAATTTAAATTCATAGAATTATAAATCACATTTGTATGCTTTACATTGTTGAATTTGTTTCCGTTACGAATATTTATTCTTATTTTAACAAAACAAACTAATTATTCCTATATTTTAGCTTAATATAAAAATAAATAAGACCAGTCATGGCGCGCCCTTGCATTTGTACTAGCCCCTGACTGTAAACGCGACAGGTTGCGGGTTCGATTCCAACTCCAGGACATTTTCTTTCTTCGCACTGGGGTCGAGGCAAAAGCGCAGCGTTGAGGTCCGTCACTCAACATGCAATGTCACTACAATTCAGCGAAAAGTGGGATATAGAGAATCTTAACACTAGGCTCTGTCTGCCTTCTCTGCTAAATGCGGGAAACAGCGTGAAGCTAAAAGAAACACAAAAAAATATCATCATTATTAATTCTTGGAACCACTGGCCTTATCATATCGTTAATAAGAAAGTTCCTTAATGAACATATTAAGGACAATGACTTAGCGGCACGTCTTGAATTGGGCAGACGAACAGACGACGCCTGTTCCCAACTACTGCACGGGTCAGGGGTTATCGTTCAACTTACATATGTGGCCACGGTTTTTTAATTATGTTTGGTTAAAGGGAATTATTGAAGGGTATGTATTTTTTTAGATATGCTCTTGTTGATCGATATATATATATTTTAAAATGTATAAGTTGTATGTAGTTATATTTGTTTAAGCTACACATTGTGCCTGTTCCCATCAAGACACTTCCACTAAGAATTCTAGAGGCAATGCGTCTTGCGTGGCGGAACTCAACGCCGCGCTTTGGCCATCATATTAAATTTAGATCGTAGACAGCGTCTATTTATATAATACTATGCACTTTTATATTACACTCTTTTGATATAATTATTAACATAGAGCCAAGTTATGAAATATGAAAAAGTAAAACCAAAGGCAGTCGCGGCACAAGGGTGTGACTGTAACGCAACGGCTGTAAGTTCCATCCCGACTTGAGGAAGTGAAATATTTATTTGCGTTTATATTTCCATTTCTTCATTCTGGTGTCGAGGCAAAGCGCGGCGTTCAGTTCTGCCACTCAACACGCAATGCCTCTAGAATTCGGCAGAGAATGGGGAACGGAATGTCTTAACACTAGGTTCCCTTTGCCTACCCTGCAGTGTGCGGAATATAGCGTGAAGCTGTTATTATTATTATTAACCAAAGGTTTGTTGTTATCTAGTTTAAATAATTGAAAACTACCCTCGACGTGTATTCAGAAGTTTTACAAAAGTTTGCATCGCTATTACATTTCTAACCACCACTGTTAGTTTTCAGCGAGTTAAATATATGTATTTCGTGTTTCTTGCACGTAATGTGGGTCGGCCTCAAGTTTAACCTTGGTTGACTGCTCGTGGCAGATGTTATTGCGAGAGTCGACTTTTTATTTTCACTTGTCGCAACTTTGCATTACTTACGTTATGTTATATTTGTTATTCTGGGAAAAGTCATATTAAAGCTTCATGTATTTTTCTTACATAGTAAGTTAGACTGAGTGAATATAATATTCCCACCTCTTTTGCACATTCTACTCGATTATCGAGATTTTTAACATAATTACTGAATATCCATCTTCACTAACAAAAAAAAATCTTTTGTTATTATCTTTTTTCTTTTCTTATACTGTTTTATGAGACTCATTTCGATCTTTATACAAATATCCAAATAAAACTGACAGATTTGCCATCGTAAACTTGCACTTAAAAAGTTAAGTAGGCTTTTGTAGAGAAAATAAGTTACCCAATTTGCAATTTATTGTGAAGTAGAGCGTTTTATGACCAGGAACGCAGTATTTTTTTACTGTACATCCTTAACACCATGTGAACAACACATTTGTTTCTAAGGACCTACATACATGTAGCTTTCATGGTTATGGGTTTTTTGTTTATTTGCAATCTTTGTACACATTTAGGAAATGTTTCCGCCGAACATGTTAATGAATGGTTTTTCATTTTTCATTTTCATTTGATAGATTTTTTTTAATGATGAATGTGTGCAGTCTTAAATTTAGTTTAGAGTGTAGATATTAAGTGGTTACACATAACGTTAGGTGGTAATCTAATATACATATGTGCTGAATGAGATTTTTACAGTTAGTATTAGGACTTTTTAGTTACTATATATACAGAAGCATCATTTACTATAAACAAACTCAAAAAAAATTAAAATAATATTATCAAATGTGCATAGTGTTTCTGTACGTAATCGTATATGTAAATTTAGTTCACCTTCCTTATTAATAATAATTAACATTTAATAATTCTAAATCGTTGAAACAAGAACATAATGTGTTTATTCAAAGACTCGTTGACCCTCATAATAGCTCGCGAAATGTGTTAAACTCGTTAAAAGTAAACAAAATGTGTTTATATTCATGTTTTTTAATGAGAATCTATTTTAAAAAGCTACAACTACAAAAGCTGTGACGTTTTCAAATTCTTTTACACATGAAAGTCAAATGAAAAAAATAGGTTTTTGTTCAAAATTCGATAAGATTTCCGCAGATTTCAATTTGGTCTAGAGCTCGTGAACTCTAATATCCCTAAAGAGATTTTATTCAGAAATCTACAACGGTAAGCGTAAAGTGTAATTTTATTCGTCCTATTCAAGCTCAACGTTATTCCTGAGTTACCCGATATCTTCGCAAAAAAAAGTAGAATTTTGAATTAAATTCCAGCACATCCTCATGGGAGGTGACGGTGAGCGCACAATATCTGAAATTCATCTTCGAAATGTCACCAGCTACTGTGTAACATAGATTTTTCGATCGTGTTGCTTGACAGAAAATATCATTATAAGGA
Organism: Heliconius burneyi; assembly: GCA_018247715.1. NCBI lineage: Eukaryota > Metazoa > Arthropoda > Insecta > Lepidoptera > Nymphalidae > Heliconius > Heliconius burneyi. The sequence goes on along the minus strand of DWGR01001557.1, from coordinate 3,707 downwards.
AGTAACTTTTACAATTTTTCACAATTCTCTTCAATATGCGGAGCAGGTAGAGGGACCACCGTGATTTATAATGACTTGGTTTTTGATTTTCAGCAATTTAACAAAATTTAACATTGCATCAGAACCTACCAACAAGCATTTCAAATACCTGCATCTAGAATTCGATAGAAAATGAGGAATCTTAACACTACTCTCTGCCTACCCTGCTACTTGCGGGAAACAGCGTTTTCCATGCTATTTTCGAGGCATTGCGTGTTGAGTGGCGAATCTCATCATCGTGCTTTGCCTCGTTACCAGAGGAGAAAATAAAAATATTAAATAATGTATTCACTCGAATGGGAATCGAATCCACAGCCCTTACAACAAGCTTGTACTCTGATCCACGACGGTTTCAACTAGAATCAACTTCCTGAAATATATTAACCAGTCCTCTTTTACAAATTCTATAGCATTCTCCTCTGCATTTTTCTATTTTTAAAACAGCTAAAGTAATAGAGCGTGATATTGATTCACGTGGAAGACATACGAACGTTCACTCGCTGGATATAAATTCTTTTACGCGTTCAAACGTATTTTATTATACTCTAAAAATGTCTAAATCGAAGAGGCAGAGATGAAAGGAATATTGGTCAAGGCTTTTTTTCCTTTTGTTTTAACATCAATCTTATGATGTTTAGATTTTAAGATTTCATGTAGAATAGGGCTATCACATGATGTATTTTTTTATTATTTTTAAAGTGTTATTTCAACTAAGGATAGGTAAGGATATATAGGAAAATGTTTTTTAGTAAATTCAAAAAAAAAATAAACGTATCGGAAGTTGAATCCGTTTTTGGGCGGTTTCCAAAGGCGCGGAATGAAGTCCCTTTCTTTTGGGTTTTAGGTGTACCATCTAAATGCTTGTACTGTTCATTCTCTACATCATAGAGTTTCATGGTATTTTTTTATTTAAAAGCGGTTGATACTTTTGTTAGAAGATTTCAAAAAAGCAAAATTATGCAAAATATTACAGTTAGCTATATATGCATCGTGCGGTATCTGCTTTTGTCAGATATCAATGAAATAACAGTTTGGCAAACAGTATATTATAAAATGTATTTTTTTTGCTAAAACGAATAATGGATTATAATGAATAAATAGTGTATTATATAAGTTTAAATACATCAACATAATATATAGGCTTATTTCTTAAATTACATTTAGAATATCTAAATAAAAATAAACTACACTTAAAACATTCGAAAGTCTTACAGGAAGCGTTGACAGAGTTTGTAAAGTTTAAAACTGTTTACAGACTTTAAGTCGGTCTGGTAGCTCGCTTTGCAACTTGCATGTTTAATGCTATCAAGAAGTTATAGATACTCAGGTTTTAAGCGAAGTGGAAAAATAACAATAGAGTGGCCATGTAGGTAGTGTCCAAATGTGCTTTAAGTCGTGGGTTCGAGCCACGTTTGAGGTAAAAAAAGCCACGCTCAGAAAAATATTCAAATTATATTGGTAAGACATTCACTCAGTCTTCTGCTTTTGATTAATCCCTCAAATACTTGGAGAAGTGTGTAATAAGAAAATATTCAAAAGTTAAATATTAGTAGCAACCCTGTAGGAAAATATGTAAGCATACGAATAGATCATTTAATATATTGAAGCAATCGATATGGCTACAAGTTTCATAACTTATGTTAGTTATTTGTTTAAAATTTTCATTTCAATAACGGTTCCTTAAATGATTGGTAAATAATTAAAGAAAAGAAATAAAATAATAGAAGAAAAGAAATAGAGTCATTTATGTATGGCATTTTAAGGCTTCTAACCAAACAAAGGTTTCACAAATCAATGTTTATTACTTTGTTTATTACTTTTAAGCCTAATTTCAATTTATGAAATTGGTTTTTCTTTATAAATACTTTATTAACAAAGGTTAAACACAATTTGCTCGAGCATCCGATGGGATGCAGAAATACTTAACATAAAATTAGAAGATTAGTTGACAAAGGTGAGCTAATTTTTTTTAAAAAAAATCTGGACCAAGCCTGGACTGCCAAGCATTGGGAAAGGAGTATAATAAAATTGCAAAAAAGAAATGAAAATAAGATTCTTTAAATACTAACAAATTAAAACAACATTTACAATCGTCAATTTAGCATAACCTCCATACTCGTATATCAAAAGCGCGTCCAATTATTGAAACCGTCAGTGGCACAGAACGCCGGATATAAAACGTACGAGTATATAACAGCGTTTGGTGCTGCTTCGAATGCAAATACCATTAAATAATGCATCGTGTGGCTGTCATAACAGAGTGTCCATGACTTATTCAAAATGATATCGACCACCAACAGTCTTCCTGGAAATAGGCACTTACATTGTTTATATAGAGATATGAATACTATAAAGTTATATTTACTATTTGAGGCCTCCGTGTGTGACTGTGGTTGTGGATTCGATCCCCACTCGCAGAAATGAATTATTGATTTCCCCACTTGCGATCGAATTCTAGAGGTATTGCGTGGCAGAAATCAACGTCGCGCTTTGCCTCGATACCAGAGCAAAGAAAATGGATATATAAATGTAAATAAATAATTCAGTTTCTCTAATGGGGATCGAACCCACAACCGTCGCGTTACAGTCACACCCTTATGCTGCTTCTGTGTGTGTGTTTTAATTGTATTAAAATAATATATTTATATACGAAAGTAAATCAATAAGTTCAAACATTCCGAAAACAGACATTACATTAAATAGAATATTCAATATAACTCTAGCCTTGAAACCTAAAAGGCTTATAAATGTGCCTAAAATTTACGAGATGAGGTAATATACTATGAAATTAGATTAAGTGAAAAAGCATTATAGAGGGTATCTATAATGCTGTTTCACTTAATCTAAAATTAAGGCGTTCCGTTTCACATTTTTCGTCGAATTTTCAAGGCATCGCGTGTTGAATGGCGGAACTCAACACCGCACTTTACCTTGTTGCCAGAGCGAGGAAACGAAAATGTTAATAAATAATAATTAATTTCCCCGAGTAGGAATCGAACCCACGTCTTAGTCACAGGTCATGCCACTGCGTTATAACCGACTCGATGTCAATCATAAATTCATAAGACAACTACAGACTAAAGAGAATATTTTTAAAGGTAAATTAATAGTCGCTCATTAGCCGTCTTCTTGTATTCAAATAAGAAATTTATGCGGATTTTTTTTACCTACCTAACTCAAAAAGCTATATATTATTTTTTTATTAAAAAATATACTACACTAAAATATACTAATTCCATATTATTGACGTGTTTCTATTATTTTATTATCTTTTAATATTACTAACTTATACCGTCGGCTTTGCCCCCATAGCCTCTTATAGCCTTTCTCGGACTATACAACAGATAAAGAATTTTTAAATTCAAACCAATAGTTCCTGAGATTAATGCGTCCAACTAAATAAACTCATTAATTTAAGATTTATTTTAAGTGACCTAACAAGCCTATAGCCCATAAATAACTGTGTCATGACGCTATCTATGACATCACTATGTTATATACATACAAAAATATTTACAAACTAACACAATTTCAGCTTTAAATATATATATGAATGAGCAACTAAGCTTAATCATTCTGTAGTTTCGTTCCCACAAGAGATTTACGTCTAAATTTTCAGTACATTTGTTACCGTTCCGACTTAAAGACTTGGCCCATTAATGTCGTTT
>DWGR01001556.1:0-15857 GCA_018247715.1 Heliconius burneyi | reverse complement strand
CGCCCACGACACCGCGTAACACCAGAGGAGCTACTAAGTGCGTTGCCAGCTTTTGAGGTGGTTGGGCGCCGGAGCCCGGCATTACCTAATGCGAAACGCAGTGGCATAAAGCCACTACTTCACGCCGATCTTAAATGCCGGGGGTGGTAATGATCCGGTCGAGTCTGCCCATGCGTGTCGCCATTAACAATAAATTTCCTCCGCCTACCCTGCTGTGTGCGGGATACCGCGTGAAGTTAATTTAATTTGAAACAAACCAAAGCGTTTCTCATCTGCTCAGACTGACTTTGCTCAATACAAGGAGAAATGTGTGTCCTAACACTAAGTCTTCACTATACGTAGGAGATATATTAATCTTAAAATCATATTGATAAATATCTTAACATGTGTAGTGTTATGTAAACAATTAAAGTCATTTAAATTAATGTAGCAGATATTACAGCCAGTCAGTTGTCAGTATAAGACAGGATCCTTTAATGAACACTTTAAAATACTGTCTTTACGATTGAAGTGGGCGTATCTTCCAGTCTTTTTATTTTAAAATATATATACTACTCTAAAGCCTAACAAGCAGCTTGCTGAATGTACCTTACACAATTTTTTAAGAATCACCCATCCACTTCCACTAGTTAACTGGAAGAGTTTATCTTTGTAAACTAAATATTATAAATAAAGAATTTTATAAATTTTAATGGAGTGGCACACGAACCCGCACCTTCCAAGGTGTCACCGCCAATGAATTACGATCGATCTGTCAATATTCTTATACTCTTGTTATTTTTTTTTTTTTTTTGTAGGCTTGTTATCCTCTTCTAAGTGTAATAATACTGACTACTTCCTGTGGACCTACAGAAAAGAGATTTAGCACGAAGTGAGAGCCTAGAATTTAAATAAAGGAACTAATCGAAAACTCAAAAATTTATAGACATTTCATAGAAATACAACATCACAAACTTATATTTGTAGTTAATTTCATATTAAATAAGTAGAAATGGCTGCAAACTTTATTTTGTTAACTTTTATAAGTGGTACTCGTATTTCTCAAAATTGGTTCGGAATTGGTTTGTACTTAGCAACTTAGATTTTTATTTAGAAGGTACGGAACCTTAAAATTTAGTTATATATGCCTTCCGTTAATCCTAAATAAAAAAATATCATTTCGATTTTTTTTTACTGAAACAGAAGTGAAACCCAACCGAATAATAGCTCTAGATATATGAATTAAAAAATATATAAAACCTTACGAACTAAGCGATGCAGTAAATTTTTCACATATCCCATATATTTACCTCAGTAATAAGCTCCCGTTAATCTTTTTAAATCTCGAAGTTACTGGGTTCTTATCTGTTAAACGCTCTTCTGTACCCACGATCTGAGATAATGGCCGGGCTCACCATCTGCCGTCCCGTTTCCGGACAGTTTTGTTTTAAAATAAAATTGGACATGAGAGTATGTTTTAAAAGATAGTCAGTATTCATAAATTTAAATCGTACAAAAAACTTAATTGCTGGTTTGAAAACAATTAAAAGTCCTGGTTGTGGGTTCAATTCCCACTCGACGAAATGAAATATTTAAGGGTTACATTTTCTGTGCTCTGGTGTCGATGCAAAGCGTAGAGTTCCGCCGCTCAACACGCAATGGCTCCAGAATTTTACGGAAAATAGGAAACGGAATGGGTTAACTCCCTAGTTATCCCTATGGCATTGTGGTGGTGGGACAGTGTCTGACGATATACTCGTACTTTGATATGCCAATTTTGAACACCTAGTCAACGGTATTCTAGAATATTGAATATAGAAAACCAACAGGTTGATAATTTATTACATTTCTTATTAATTTATTAAGTCGATAAAATAGCATCCGTCCTGCGAACCTGTTTGAAATCAATCCACTTTTTGGCTTTCTTTAAAACATCCATTGTTTTAGTTAAAAAATTATAAATAATACTGAATATAGAGGTAGTTTTATATATTGTATTTGTTGAAATATTTTTTATGTAATAATCTTACTTTTTAAACGTTACTTTTTATTTAGAATATTTACCTAATTTGAAATTGAAAATAACTTTACACAGTATCCCTCACATTGCAGGGCAGGCAGAGGCCCGAGACACAGGTGTTAAGTCACTCTGTTCACATTAAAATACTTGCGTTCCCCACTTTCCGGCAAATTCTGGACTCGTTACAGGCCTAGTGGTGAAGGCGATGAAAATATTAATTATTTAATTTCCTTGAGTGGAGTCGAACGTACAACCTGTCGCGTTTATAGTCGCTCGCTTAGACCACTGCGCCACGACTGGCCTCGACTCGACTGATCTAGAAAGTAATAATATTATCCATATTATATAAGAGTTTTTATGTATTTAAGTTCTCTTAAGTTTTCAAATTAGGATTCTATCCATCGACAATGCTATAACCGTTACTATCACTTAAGTAAATACAAATAGTCCCAAATTAGATGAGCCTTCAAGTACAAGAATAAAAGTATTTTACACGTTTCTTCCAAATGCAGTGTACAATCCTTATATGCTAATAAGCTATGTATATTAGAGTAGATGTTGAGAAATTGGAAATATACGTACGTGCAGTCATGGAGAAAAGTCAAAACGTTTTATTTTACCTCTCATAATATTATAAGACTTCTTATTTTAAGTGTTATAATACGAAAAAGCAATATTAAATAAAAGAACATTATAAAATTGAACTGACTGTCAATTACATAAGTACCTATTTATATTTCATACGTTCCTTATAGTGAAAGGATTTTTTTTAAACTGGGACTGTACTCTTAATAACGATCATTTTGTTTTGATTTGTAATTTTAGTAAAATTAGCACACTGGCCTTATATCATAACCAAATATTATACAATTCTATCGATTCAGTATTTTTTTAATCGGTTAATTACTGAAAATGCAAAGGTGCAGCTTAATTGCCTACAATCCAAAAACTACAGTACATACAATGTAGTTACTTAACACTACGTTTTCTCTGCCTACTCTTCAAAATAATAGTAATAATAAATAATAATATTTATTTATCACCATTCTATTAAGCAAATTATAAAAAAGAACAAGATATAAATTAAGTACAAATTTGAGTGCGACGAATTATAGAAGATAAAGAAAAATAAACCTCTAATAGACATTATGACGACGACTGTACACAAACCAGCGTGTAAATGGACGGAAGAGATATTTTTCAATAACGCAATAATGATAGCCTCTCTAATAGAATATTGATATTCGAGTTGACTGTTGAATTACGACTGCACCGCAGTATGGCGGCGCAATGGAAATAAAATACAATTTTTTATCAATTTTATTGCTTTTTACATTTAAAATAATCTTATTCTTTATGTGCATGTCCGGTGTGGAAGAAATATATTATTTGGGAATATAATTAAATGCCAGATTGTTTTAAAATCTATAGAGATACCATAATAGAGAGTGTGCATGAATAACAAAATGTTTTACCATTAGCTCCCAGTGGTACAGTGGAACCGTAAACCTAACGGTTGTGGGTTGAATTCACAATCGTAGGAAAGTCTTTTCTTAATATTTTCATTTCTTTACTATGATAGACATGACACGGCTGACGGAGTGTTCTAACAGCAGGTTCAATCTGTCTACTGCTTAAGAAAAAGCTTTAAGTTGGTTATTGTCTCGACTCACCCTAAAAAGGTACGATATTTTGCCCTAAAATAACGTATTATATGCTTTTTTAAATCTATTCCGCATATGACGGAAAACTTAGTCTAAGACATCGTTATTAGACGAAATAGGCAAAATAAATTTAAATTGATTGTTCTTCCGAGACAGGAATCAAACTCATAACTAGTTCTCAGTCCGATGCTGTCACAATGCATCATGTGTGTAGCCTCATGTTTTACTTTATTCTAAATTTCCATTCCTACGGCGAAGCTTTATCTTTACCTGGACGACAGTAAGCGCGATTTGAAATACTATATACAAATATTTTTTTTATATATAAACACAATAATATGTATTAAATAGTACTATAAGGTTCACTAATTTCATCCACATAAAAGCCCAGTCCGCTCGACGGCCGCAAGCCGAGGTTCGAGTCCCGCAGGGAGCGCCCTTACAGTCGTCGACTTCCTTACAGGCAGCCACTTAGTGGTTGCATTTCTTCAGGGACAGAATACTCTCTTCCCTACCTAACCGGTGTCGCTGTAAAATCCAATAGGGCTAATAGCATTAACCCCATGTTTGAAAAAAAAAACACATAAAATAGAATATAAACAATTATTTAAATAATATTTGTTAAAAGAGCGAAGCTAAACTTTTTGTGTGGGTTCTGTACAAATAAGGTTCCTATGTATAAATGCAGAAAGTGATGATTCAATATTGATCAATAGTAGGTTGGTAGGTTGGTAGGTACATCATGACATGCGTGCGCACGCGCACACGTCTAAACAGTTTCACCGGCGATCTAGCCCTTTGTTTGACTTTAATTTTGACTGTACTTCATTATGTTGTAGTTAAATTAAATTTTTTTTATTTTGGCTTTCAAGTTTTTTTAGCTTTTTAGCTTATCCGTTGGTTAAATAGGCTATTATTACGTCAAGGGTCATGTGTTATATAATTATTATTATTTTTGTAGGGTTTCATAATTCAAAAGGATCACTGTGTTGTCTGTTTTAAGTTCGTCAACTTTTATTGGCCTGCAATTATAAAATTGGAGCGGAACCCACGGCTTGAGTGTCCGACCCGCACTTACGCGGTTTTTACTACGAAATGCAGTAGTTTTAGTTCAATTAGATATTTATCGAAACAAATGTACCTAATTGTGCAATAAAGCACATAACTGTTTGAGCCCACGCTGTAGTATACGTTTCGTAGGCGTTACAGTCGTTACTTATCACTTCATCTGCCGACTGCGAAATTAAAGAGAAAAAAAAAAGATAAAAAAAGACAATGAAAAAATGGACAAATGACTATTATCAAGTAGAAGACCATCATCATTAATGACAAGTGGAAATAGTTTATGAGACGTTTACGGGATATTTCCTCTCTGCGCTTACAGTGGTTTACATCGAAATTATCAATGTGATGTAATACAGCATAATCAAAGCCTTCCTCGAAAACGAATATAATAAAAAATCTATTCTAATCAGAAGACCTGGAGACCAGCATATGTATGTGTTCATTCGTTTCTTTTCGGCATCGTGCTGTATCCTGCTTATAGCAACGTAAGCAAAGGTAACCTAGTGTTAAGACACTCTGCTGCTCACTTTCTGCCGAATTTGCGAGGTATTGCGTGGTGTGTGACGATTGAGTTGATGGTACTCAACTTCGCTCTTTGCCTTGATACCAGAGCGAAGAAAAGAAAAACAAATCAGCTTCACGCTGTATCCCGCACATAGCCAGGTAGATAGAGGGAACCTAATATTCAAAACACTCTGTTCCCCACTTGCTGCCGAGTTCTGGAGGCATTGCGTGTTGAGTGGCAGAACTCAATTTTGTCGAGGCAAAAGAATGAAAATATACACAATAAATTATAATTCATTTCCTTGAGTGGGATTCGAACTTACAACGTCGCGCTTATAGCAATAATTTATTATGAAAGTGATTCTAAGCAGATATTACAAATTTTTTACAGATTTGATCGTCTAACAGTAGCATCCACAGTAAAATTGGACATCCAAACACGGTTAACAGCAAATACAACCGTGTTCGTTTAACTGAAACCAGTTATAATCCTACGTTGTTACTTAGGTACCTAGTATTGACCATTTCTATTCTAATTGACGTATTACGAAAATTGGTAATTTATAAATATCAAGCGCAAATCGGGTTCGCCCACCGAGGGTTCCGTACACAAAATGGAGACATCGAGCTTTTTCTGAAATTCAGACTTAGCTTAGCCAGAGCCTTTACATGAGAGGCTTTAACACAAGGCCCCTTTTGAAGGCTATTATTTTTAGAATTTAACTACAAATTTTAATTTCAGATTTTTTCCTAAACTAGTAAGTATAATCTGTATAAGCTTGGCGCCAAATTTCATAATTCTTGGCAACCGGAAGTACCCTACGAACTTTGATTCTCTTTACAATGTATATATGTTATACGCGTTTTTTGCGATAGAAACGGCCGTATCGTTTTAAAGTCAATGCAGTAATATGTTTTTTTTTAGAAAATCACGGGGCCGTAGAACTGATGTGGTTTCAACTTAATATCTCCATCTGGTATATTTTTATATATCATCATCCATTCTCAATAAAGAAAAAGAAAGAACAGAAATTTGACCCTACAACATGCGGGATAAAGCGTGAAGCTAATCAATCATAAGCGAACATTAAGTTTTAGAATATCTAGATTTACACTAATTTGATCAAAAAATAATAGTAGATCAAAGTTAAGTAGGAAAACGTATCTCTATGTAAAACCGCCTCACCTTTACATGCGGCGGTAGACAAACAAACAAGTCACAAATTAATAGTGATAATAAAATGTCCCGTGACCACACACGCGGTGCAGTGTGGTCGCACGCTGGGACCTTTGCTTAACCCTTAATTAGTCAAACGGGGTCTATACCCACCCAATTATATGTAAAAAAAAATCAGCTTCACGGTGTATCCCGCACACAGCATGATAGGCAGAGGGAACCTATTGTTAAGACACTCCATTAGTATGTATTTTCTTAAAATGTTAAATTCCTTTAAAAACTAACTATAAAGATAACTTCAACGTATTACCGAGATTGATTAATAATTATTTATACATAGACTAGATATTTATATTGGTTTAAATTACCGTGGGGTTACCACGCAGATAAATATCCTTTTTTTTTCAGCTTCTCGCTGTATCCCGCATATAGCAGGATAAGCAGAGGGAACATAGTGTTACGATACTCCATTCCTCCTCCATTGTTGAGAGTGGGATCTCAAAACCGCGCTTTAATTTGTTACCAGAGCGAAGAAAGAAAATAGTTAATACATAATAATTCATTTCCTCGAGTGAGACTCGAACCTTCAACCATCGCGTTTACTGTCACTTGTGACACTATGCCAAGAGTTGCCTCTCAGCGTATAAAATATTCGGCTCGAGTAAATAAGGGTTAAAGCGTGTGTGGTTAATCTTTGACAATAAAAAGTTGTTAATAAAACGGAGAGCGTGTTAATTTCTAAGCAAGAGGGCTACAGAAGAAATAAAAGAAAAATAGTTTTTTTACGATCACTATAAAAAATTACGAAATATGTTTGTTACTTTCAATTAAGAATTCATTCCAGTCATGGCGCAAGTGAACAAGTGTGTGGCTGTAAGTGCGACTGGTCGTGAATTCGATCACCACTCGAAGCAATTAATATTTATTTCTTCGCTCTGGTGTTGATGCGGAGCGCGGCGTTCAGTTCCGCCGCTCAACACGCGGAATGGCTTAATACTAGGCCTACCCTGCTATGAGCAGGATGAGGAGGATTTTAATTATTATATTGTTTTTTTTTTTAATTTATCCGATAGGCAAGTGCTACTGTAATGTTTTTGTTATTCTCTAAAAAAAAAAGTTATTTTATAGTTCAATCTCATTTTTTTTAAATATATGGATATATATTTTAAATATCACTTAACTGGAATTAGAAATTATAATCATTATCGCTTCAATACAACACCTAAATATTTAACTTTAAAAAAAAACGAAAAGCAGGGAACAGAGTGGTTTTACGAAAAAAATTTTTGCCTACCCCGAAAATATGAAGAAAGCGGGAAACAGCGTGAAGCTACAATAAACCCAACGCAAGTTTAATAAAACATTTATGGTTATATTGTAAGGAAAGGAGTGTAATATCAATCCAATGAGAATAGCACACCATTTATACTCCCATAACAGCTACCATTACATTATAAAGGCTAGAACAATTGGTCTTTGTTTCTTATAAAAGTTATCGCATAGGTTTTGCTGATTTCGCGTCGGCTAATATTGTTGTTTTTAGTAAATATTTACTTTATATTTATAAACTGATCCGTGACGAACGTGAGCTCAATTCCTCTTGGGCTAAAAGTGGCGTTGAGATCCACCGCTTATCAACTCGGTGGAAAGTGTAGAACGGAAGCGTGTTAATGTGAACGGAGTGTCTTTATACTAGGATCCCAGGTTTTCTCTGTCTACACCGCTATGTGTATAATATAGAGCGAAGTTAAAAAAAAACATAAGTTGTCACCCTCAACTTCCTTTGTGTGGCTTGTATGATGTAATTTGTAAAATCTCATTTTTTCCATTCCAGTTGGTATTTCGTCCCTTATATTTTTTTAGTAAATATCAGGCCGGCGCAGCGGCACAAGGGTGTGACTGTAACGCGACGGTTGTGGGTTCAATTTCCACTCGAGGAAGTGAAATATTTATTTACGTTTATATTTCCATATCTTCGCTTTAATGTTGGTGGTCTGCAAAGCGCGGCGTTGTGTTCTGCCACTCGACACGCAATGTCTCCAGAATTCGTCAGAAAATGAAACGGAATGTATTAACACTAGGTTTCCTCTGCCTACCCTGCTTTGTGCGAGATACAGCGTGAAGCTGATATAATTTAATTTTTAGCATAACATAAAAACGTCGTCTCTCATTCCCGTAACAAACAAAGTTTTTGAAATATGGGGATATTTATAAAACACTGTCAACTTTGGGATGACTTATTGATAAATAAGGATCTATAAGTGAAAATAGCATCTCAAAATCACTCTCAATAGCGATCTCAGAGTTGGATGCGGTTTCTAAGTACGGGCATAAGTAACGAAAGGTTTATATAGTATTATGTAGAGATTTTTGTAGCTCATTTGGTGTAGAATAATTTTATTTTGAATTTATTGTATTTCTTTTATTTATTTCAAACATCCATAATACAGCTTTAGAGGAAAAAGCACAAAGAATCTCAACCACTTCAATCTTTCGCTTATTATTTATTGATTTTAATGAACTGTAACAGTCTTATCATTACAACATTTAAAATATTAAAAAAAAACAGTAAGAATAGTGTTTTATATATTATGATATATAGACAAAAGGCAAAATAAGATATTTCTTTGAGGCCGTCGTGCCGCAGCGGCACAAAGGTGTGCTGTGACGCGACGGTTGTTGCGAATGATGTGACTCGAGGGAGTGAAATATTTACGATTTAAACTTAAAGCATCTCAGTGGCTCATATTACTAGCCATACTACTCAATGTGGCAATTACATTATCGAGGCTGACGCTACCAGCGATAAACTCGAAGAATAAGATCACGATTTCAAAAGTTGCCCGTAATGAATACAATATGTCACTATTTTAACCTTTAGACCAATGAATAAAATCTAAAGCGCTGTAACGCAGAAACTACCAGTTTTTAAATCATAGTTGCTTATCCGGTGACGTTTGATGACTAAAAGCTTGACATTCACCTTAATCAAACTGCTGAAGTAACATAGCACATCTATGTGTGCTGTTCATTTACTATCCTTTAAATATACTATCCTTTTTAACAATTAAGTAAGAGTTTTAGCAATAATACTTTCTTACATAAATCGCTTAAAAATTTCAATTAGTACTTAGGAGCTCGATTCACATTTAAATTTCACTCGATTCACTCGATACACAAATGGTTTAAGCCTAGTAATATTTTAAAAGAAAATAAGTCATCAAAATAATTCAGTGTAAAACATTCGCAAAGGTGTTTCGCTGTTATGTAAACTGACTGTAATTTAAGCGTACCGAGTTTGAATTAAGGATTTTAAATATTATTACGTTATCGTACACTTGTTGCTTGTAATTCAAGCATTTACATAATCTGAAATCTATTAGCGATAGATAATATAATCTATAGCAGCTTTCTGAAAATATAGTAAATGTAGATAGGAAATTGAGCAAAAGGTTATTAATGTAACCCAACGGTGGATTCGATTCCCACTCTAGGGGATGCCAAGACAAACCCAGCGTTGAGTTGCGCCACTCAATACGCAATGCCTCGAAAATTTGGGCGAAAAATGGGGAACGGAATGTCTTAACATTAGGTTCACTCTGCCTACCCTGGTACACAAGCGATTCAGCGTAAAATTTATTATGATTTATAGACAAGAAATGACAGTCATAACATAAATGAATAAATTGGCTCCTTTCCAGTGTAGTAGATAAAGGTAATCTGATGTTGAGACATGTCAGTATTTATAAGCCAGTGTGAACTCTAAGATCAATCTTGAGATGCTGTTCTTATAGTCTACGAATGAAAAGAATGCAGAGAGAACCTACTTAGGTAGAAGTAAGTCCGAGGAATCCAACGTCTGACTGTATCTGACAGATCGATCGATCAGGCCATTTCGGATCATTTTACACTGGAAAATAATAAACAGGGGGGTTTTCTATATATGCAACTGTAATATAGTTAAATAAATGGAATGGAAATAAAAAAACATAAAAGTTTGAGAAACAAAAGAATTTCTTTGTTTACATTTTGTCTCATGCCATAATAAATAGGGTATACGAGTAGGTTCCCCCTAGGTCTGAAATCCCGAGTGGCTGTAACTAATAACTTTGCCGTCGTAACAAGAATGTTTTTTCATATTACTATTTTATAAGTATGGCTTAGAGTATAGAATTAGTTATGGTCTTTCTTTATGACGGCAGAATAACACTTCTGTCATCATGTCATTTTTGTTCCATGATGGTCCAAAACGATGCCCTTGCGATCTCAAGGAGTGCCGCGGCGTCCCCTGAGACGGTGGCGCCCGTGTACATCGCACACCGCCCCTTTACTCAATATTAATCATCTAATTACATAACGTCATTACTTCTATAACAGACATGTATTATATTAAAATATATTTTACTAATAATAATAACTAAATTTATTTAATAACTTATACAATTAAGGTAACCATAATTAATGAGGTATCTGACATTTTCTGCACCTTTGTGTCTATTTCTCTTATATTTAGCAACATGCGGCAACGTTATTGCAAATGCAATTTTTACGCAATAGGTAATTTGCATTATGCCTGAGGGCAGATTATGGATATTTGTTATCTGTCTAACTAAATGTATGTGGTTTATAATAATCTGTGGTGTTACGGATATGTACTTAAATGCCTGTAATATTTTTTTTCTGACTTTGTTTTTGTTTTTAAGCAATTTTATCCTAGCTAGAAAGAAACAATTTGGGCTTATTACTATTAAATTCTCTGTTCAATTTTATTCTTAATGGGATTTTTTGAGTATAGCCTTTAGCTGTACACTACATAGTACAGTCACATCTTAACTACAAAACAATAACAAAACAACCAACGCCCTGATCAAAATCAAAAACAATACTATATATTTTTTTAGCTTCACGCTGTATCCCGCACATAGTAAGGTAGACAGAGGGAACTTAGTCACACTCCGTTCACCACTTTCTGCCGAGAACTCCACGCCGCGCTTTGCCTCGACACCAGAGCGAGGAAATGGAAATATAAACGTAAATAAATATTTCACTTCCTCGAGTGGGGATCAAACTTACAACCAGTCGATTTTGCAGCGCACGAAATCACACTCATGTGGCGCTGCGCCACGACGACCTCAAACTCAATAATACTATATAAATAATAATAACTCTCATCAAAGAGAAATCCTACATGCAACAATAATTTACAATCAAGCAATTATGCTAAAACATTTTCAAGTTATAAAAGAATTAATTTAAATTACTTAATTAAAAGTTAAATTAGTTTTAAAAAAATATACGTCACGGCTATTAAGTCAGAAATTTAGCATAGAAATAATAAACACACTGATTACGAAACACTGCTACGCTACTCTCGTAAACCCAGTATCAAAATTACTGGAGGCAGGTCACATAAAAAGAATGGGAATCCCCCGGAGAGCGTGGATAGGGGACAGTGGACAAAGCGAACGAAAAAAATTGGTAAGCAGAGCCCATTGGGCTTGGCACTCCGTTCTCTCTGACTACCTCGTCAGAGATACAGCGAGTGATACAGCGAGAAGCTATGATTACGTTACACTGACTCATCATTAAGGAAAATGCATTATAATATTATGTTAAATAATAGGAACGGAATAAAATATTAACGTAACATAAATGCTGTCAGAGTACAATATTAAGGCGTTGTTTTTTTTTCTCACCTTCGTCTGAAATAAAAGAATCAAAGAAGCGATTAAGTCACAAATTGTTGTTTTTCCCTAAAACTAATTCAAAGTCACAATCTTTGCGTACATAATTCAGTTAATTAAATTTAGTACTTAACTATATCTCTCTCTGAGTTTGTATGATTTATCTCAATCGGCACCGATTTTTATACAATTTTAAATTTAGACTCTTTAAAATATTACATTGGACACGTGTTTCACGGTTTATTAGAATTCACCCCTAAGGGTAATAAGCGGGCGAAGTTGCGCGCGTCCACTAATAAAATATATGTATTAAAAATATATTGTGACTGCAAAAGCGACGTCTCTGGGGTTTCGGACGGTTCTGGGGTCCGGTCCTGGAGATGATTCTGGAATTTCGGACGGTTCTGGGATTGCGGATTCGGCGAAAGATAGGGAAAGGAAATGTCTTAATAATTTTTTTTATTTAATACTTTATTACACCAATATGATACACCTTATAAAAAAAATAAGAAAATAAAATATTGGTGTAACGTCCCCTGGTTGTTAGGCTTGTGCGGGATAGAGGGTGAAGCTAAAAAATATAAGGCACAGAAGGAAAATAACATCCAACAGTAAGCAACACTACAACTGTCAAGCAAATTTGACAGCTAACGCTTACTGTCATCTGTCAATTAGCGAAATTTCACTTTAATAGGCCGGTTTTAGAAAATGTATTAAATGTTGTATTAAACTTGTGCTTGTTAATAATAAATAGTAGAATATGTAAACAATCAGTTTGTAATCATATAATGATAATATTGTGACGCAATATTTCGTATTAGCGGTATGAATCAAAATACCTCTTACGTTTTGTAGAACTTGTGAGTCACGAATAGTGTTTTCCCACATGAGATATTTATATTGTAAATTATACTCGACGTGCGAGGCAGTGTTTGTGAAAAATGATGAATAAACTGAAGCTGTTTTGGTTGAAAACCAATCGCTGGCATCGAGGTTAGTTGGTTTAAATATTATTTATTTGTCTGTTTACATCGACGGCAAATATTTTAATTAAAGATTTTTATTTACTTTATTATTTCATATTTCTTCATTTTTTTATGACTATATATATTGCATTATTAAGTTCGTTACATAACATAATTGTGAAAAACAGGCAACTGATAAAATTGTTTGCATAATAATAAGTGAAAAGAAATTTTATATAAAAGATATTCCATCTTTGCTTCAGTTAGTGCTAAGATTTCTCTGTTCCCCCACACTTCCCACACATCATAAAATGATGCATGGCATAAATCCACACCACACTTTCTTCTATTAGCAAGGAATTGGATATAGTTCAAATATAATCATTTCCCTAAGTGAGAATCAAACTACAAACATCACATTTACAGACTGGTCTCAACTTTGTACTGGTCCCAGCAGCCTTGATAATTTTTTCTCCATAATTTCAGTACTCTTCATATTCCTAGTAGTAGAATTGAAGCTACTACCAGGTGGACAACTTGGCTTTCAATGCAATGATCCAGCATTATCACACCCTTACACCGGTGATACTGTCAATTGGAAATGGCTTATAGGAATCACTTTGTTTTTGCCATTTGTTGTGGTAAGCAAGTTTTATTTCATATATTATATAAAGAAAACATCTCCATCCTTTAAGAAATTAGTGTCAAGACGGGAGAGAGAGGGAGTAAAGGGAAAAGTCCTTTAGTTCTTAGTGATTGCTTCAAGCTGTATCTGGCACACAGCAGGGTAGGCAGAGGAACCTTGTCTTAAGACACTGTTCTCCACTATCTGCTATATTCTGGAGGCATTGTGTGTTGAGTGGCGGAACTCAGAACCCCAGAGCGAAGAAATAAAAATATATATTTAAATAAACAAATATTTCTTTTTCTCAAGAGGAGTTTGAACACACAACCAGTCAATTTTGTGCAGCAAACTTTGTGTCCCTACACCACAACAGTTGCTCTTTCTTTCGCTATGTATAAATTAATGTTAAAAATGTTAATATGGCTGTCATGGTGCAGCAGCACAAGAGTTTGAGTGTAATACAATGGTTGCATACAATGCATTAAATGCAATGATCATGTAATACTCACTTGGTAAAATAAAATATTTTTATTTCTTCAGTTTCAAAAGTGTAAGCATGGTAATCTTTATGTATTTAATTGTTTGGCTTATTTTCATTGCAAATTTTTAAACAGATTTTGTGTAATCTAAAGTCTTATGATCAATGACAGAAAATGGTAATTTTGAATTTTTCTATCATACAGATCAATTTTTTTTATAAAAAAAATTCTAGCTTAAACAGAGAAGAATGCTGCATTGGTCTAAAAATACATAAACTATAAACAAATCTATTTTAATTATTTTCCTAAAAAAAGTACTTGTATAAATAGTGTTATCAAATCCTTCAGATGATGATAGTGGAGAAACAGCAAGAGAAATCAAAACACGCCAAAGAAAATGCCCTATGGTGGTACAAGGAGTATTTATATGGATTCCTCATAAACCTGACGGTAGTGCAATGTATCAAGCTTGTAGTGGGTTCACCGAGACCCCATTTCTTTGACACTTGCAGCCCTAAAGAAGCGTTGACGTGTGAAACGTAAGTTTGAAAATTAGTTTCTTAGTTTTATTCCCTTTTGTCTTCATTAGTACAAAAAATATATTTAAAATTTATACTTGGTGCAAAAAATATGACAAGCTAGCCTTGAATGGAGCAAAATGCGTCAATAATATAATTATTTTTAACGCATTTTGCTTCTAACGTAAACTTATAACTAGAATTGTTAAATTGTTACTCAGGGAAAAATAATAATTATTGTTATATTAACTAATGTTTAATATCCTCACTCTGGTAACAAGGCAAAACCGCGGCGTTGAGTTCCGCCACTCAACACGCAATATCTTGAAATTGCTTCGGAAAGTGGGGAACAGAGTGTATTAGCCCTAGGTTCTTTTTCTCTACATTTTTATATGGCCTATTGATAGATATATTTGTTTTGATTATGAATTATAGTTAGTTATGAATTCTCGTGACTTTGCTTGAATGCACGTCGTAGTTGATAAGAAATAGATGTAGCTGCGTAAATTTGATTTCAGATTTTCTTACTCTAAAGTTCAGAAAGCCTATCTTTAGAAAAGTTTGATAATTTACACTTAATTTCTAATTGTCCAGGTCTGAATTCGTATCGAGCTACACCTGCACCAAGGCGCACTGGCTGAACCAGTCTGATAGGAGCTTTCCTTCCGGACACACATCCCTCGCTGTACACGCTGGCTTGTTTATTATAGTGAGTCCTACTAGTATATATTTTTTTCAGGTTAAAACACGGTAGGCAGAGGGAACCTTGTGTTAAGATACTCTCCTCCCTATTTTCCATTGAATTTTCGAGGCATTGAGGGAACTCAACGCCGCGCTTGTGCATTGGTACCAGAGCCAGGAAATTTAATTATTAATAAATAATAAGTTTGAGAAAATAGATGGATGTATGTTCCACTTTCACAATATAAGGACTGAGTAATGTCTCAGACCTGAAGCTAAGAACTTCGAACAAACTGTAGACTTGAGTTCTGTCTTCTCTATCATTAATTATAATATTCCTTCCAGTACTACCTCCACAAACGAGCTTCAAATATGAACCTGCGACCCATCACCGTCATCCAGCTGTGTACACTACTGAGCACAGTGTTCTGTGCTGTCTCCCGTATGACGGACCACAGGCACCACTGGTGGGATGTGTTGGCCGGTTTCGGTATAG
>DWGR01001555.1:0-15857 GCA_018247715.1 Heliconius burneyi | reverse complement strand
TCCCTCTGCCTACCCTGCTATATACTATAAAAATAACTAACCACATCCAAATTTCCTTACTTAATGTTACATTGAAGCGTGTGAACCGAATGATTGATGTATGCTCGCGTGCTCACTACTATGTACTATGTGTAAAGGAAGTCGAGTCTTACTAAATATCTACTTCATTACATAAAGGTTATCGTGGCACAGTGGCAGACCATCTGACTGCAAATGCGTTATTTGTGGGTTCGAAATTCGAGGTAATGATTGTTTTAAATTATCCGGTATGGTGAGTAATAAAAAGAGTAGTGTAAATTCTGTTACGAAACGTTCAATATTTAAATTTGGGACGAAATGTGAAATGTGACTTAATTCACGTCACTGCCTCTCGAGTACAAGAGGTCACAATTTCACCGCATAGTAATACGGCGAAAATGTAAAGCTAAAAGTTAAAACAACACAAATACAAATAGATTTAGGAAAAAAAAGAAGAATCTACAAATTAAATAATTTATTTTCTAAATTGGGAGAATAGTAAGAAAATTATCAGAAGTTGGTCTACTTTGGTAGGCAGAGGGAACTCGAGGCACTCCATTCCCCACAATTTCCAAGCACAATTATTAAGACTTCCGGAAACCAGCGCCTCGCGCCTCATCTTGGTACAGATCGAGAAAATAAAAACAAATAATTCCCTCGAGTGAGAACCGCACCCACAACCGTCACGCTTACAGTCAGACGCTGTGCTTCAAAATTTTATGTTAGTTAGCATAATATATTTATTTATGTAATTAAATATAACCAAATATTTGCTAATTAACGTAAAATCTCATATTTCTAAATAATTTTCACTTTGTAAAGATTCTTTCATTGTTTGAAGATACTTTGCACTATTATATTAAATACAATAATGAGAAACATTTTTGGTATTGTTCTAAGTTCACATATTGCGGTATGTGTATGTAATTATTAATATTAATTACATTAGAGATGCAAACGCGGCTTTGTCCGCTTAAACATTTTTTTATAACATGGCCAAAGTATTCAAACTTAAATAAATATTCGTATATCTAAAGCGGGCGAAGCCGCGTGGGGGCCGCTAGTTAACAATATGATGCTGACAAAATTGTATCTCTATCATTAGTTTTTATCAAACAATCATCTTTGGTCAAAAATTTCCTTTGGTCACTTAAATTGTAAAATTAAGTCTAGGATAGCAGTATTATGTTGTTTTATAATTTCAGTACACACAGTATAATTTACACTGAAGCTACCAAGGCCAAAATCAACATTTCCATTTATCCTCATGTGCTTACTTACATAATGTAGATCGTTACTGGCGAAGGGCTAAATCTAAGTGTACCTTACTAAACGTGATAGTTTCGGGTTCATAACTTTTTATCCCAATTAGGGGAAAATTTATATTTGTCTTATCCTACTAATCTCTTAAATAATATAAAAGTAAAAATATTTTGTTCTGTACATTTAATATTTTTAACTGAAATGGATAGAGGGACATTTATAAGACACTTAAAAGAATAATAGAAAGCAAAAATATTTTTTTTAATTTCTTGTCTGTCCGTCTGTTTGTCTGTATATATGATCACGTTAATATCCAAAAGTACTGAACCGATTTACTTCAAACTTTCACAACTGCTTTGTTTTTACACAACTTAACATCTAAAGTTTGTTTCATCAAAATCGGTTTATTAAAAAAAAGTTATCGTCATTTGAATGAACTCAGAGGTAGCACATAGGCTATAATTAATGAAAGAATTGAATTTCGAAATTTGTCTTTAACAAATTATATGAAATCTTACATCATACAGTAATAATTTCGGCAGGCGAAGCCGCGCTTAGGTTATTAAAATTATAAAACTATATTATATGATTGAAACTGTGCAAATTTTTAAACAAGCAATAGCAAGAAGGGTGTCGAAATATATTGCAATTTTCTTCTATTGATCGATTAATAGATGGATTCGGGTGAAACTAATAAGCGTGTTAAAATACAAGCTTCAGTTGTATTTAATATACAAATTCCAGTTCAGTTACGCCTTGATCTGATGAAGAATAGAAAGTTCTATATAAACAAAAGCTTTCTCAACAATACGAGTATGTCATACATTACAACATGTTTTCGTCTCATTAAAATTAAAATAACTTTAAAAAAAAAACGTGACCATGATATAAGTAATTAGTTACTATTTCAGAAATCTTCTTATTAAAATGGCGCAGTTAGATAGTTAGTTGTAGGTTCGAATCCTAAACTTGTGACAAAACAGTAAGATATAAAGCGTATTTAAATATCGAGGCGCTAATTTCCGCATTTCCATAGAACTATCTCGAATTTGTATTTCGTGTCTTAACGCTAGATTTTTTTCTGACTAAACTACTACCTGTAGATTGTAGTCATACGAGATACTCGTACCCACTCGATTTTTTTTTCTTATATACAGACCAGCGCCTGACTGTAAAAACTATGTTTATGATTTCTATGTCCACTTAGGTGAATGTTTATAATTCAATGCGAGTTTTAACATTAGATATGCCTATCCTGCCGAAAAAATAATGAAACTGATTCTTTTTTTGTTATTTTTTTAAAAAATGTCAACAATTTACTTACGTCGCTATTATTATTTACTTTATCATCTCTTGTTTCAATATTACCAACTGTAGTTGCTTCTACTTTGATTTCAATG
Source organism: Heliconius burneyi (assembly GCA_018247715.1). Classification (NCBI taxonomy): domain Eukaryota; kingdom Metazoa; phylum Arthropoda; class Insecta; order Lepidoptera; family Nymphalidae; genus Heliconius; species Heliconius burneyi. The sequence continues at coordinate 13,176 of DWGR01001555.1, read as the reverse complement.
TATTCATTTGTTGTATCTTTGTACAGTTCTACATAATCAATTATTGGATAATCAGTACTATTATCGTCATCAGCGTCGTAGCTTATGTCGAATTCAATATCTGGTATTTCATTTTCACGTACTTTCTTATTATATTCATCTATCTCCAGATTATTTATTGTTTTTTTCTCATTCTTTAGATCGTCATTTACATTATTTGGAACGATTCCTTTTTTATTCGGCTCTAAGAGAGGTGAAGTTAAGTTTAAATTTAGAATAATATCTTCAGTAGGCATTTCTTTTTCAATATTATCAAAATCATTTATGACTATTGTCTTAACGTATATATTTGTATCATCATTAGGCTTGTGAAATATATTTACTGGAGGTCCAATCTGGAATCCATTAATTACTTCATCTTTTAGGAAATCGGAGACACTACTTAAAATGTTATATAAATTTACACCATCTAAGTTAACATTCTCGAATCCTGGAATTGTAATATTTGTACCGTTTATATCGAGCTCATCGGGGACCTCAAAAAAAGTATTAAAAAACGAACCCACACACTTTGTATACGTATCACATTCACTGAACACTAGCCTAACTTCTACTGATACTAAAAAAAATACAATATTTATAACATTCATTATAATGTATTCCGTAAAAACGTGATCGCTATGTGCATGGTAGTACACAAATGCAGCCTTCTTTACATTGCTTTAGCTTACACCGTCTTTTATATAGAAATTTGCATCTTAAATCCCAGATGTTAAAGTTCAAAATTGTATCTCTGTTTGTATGTTGTTACAAAACCACCTTACCTTGAGAAGCTCGTGGCAAAATTGACTTTGATAGATTACTACGGACAATAGAGATAATAGCCTATTTGAGCTGTTAAGCTCTAAGCACTGCTTGATGAGCAAACATCTCCTCAATTTATTTGTTATTATATCTATATAATTGTAGTGAAGTTGTAGTAAGGTATAGTGGTATATAGTTGAAAAAGTCTTAGTATTCACCATGTGCATTAACATACATGCGCTCCCTCAATGTGAAACAATTAAACGCTTCTTTTAGTTCCGCCACCCAAAATGCAGTATTCTAACTGTTAAGACATGTTTCTTCCAATTTCGTATATTTTCGAGGCATTGCTTGTTTACTGGCAGAACAAAATACGACGCGTTGGAATTGTTAGTAGCACTGTCGGGTTTACAATCTGAATATACGCACGCTATGGCCTCAATAAAATTTTAGTCTAAATTTTTTATTTATTGTACAGGAATTGAATAAAAAAATATTGATAAAGTAATATGTTATGCGTGCAAATTCCGTAATATATATTTATTTCAATAGTATGACCCGTATGGTTAATGCAATCATTTAATTGGTGTCAAAAATCAACCTCGTGACCTCTTCGATAGTATGCAACCTTGTATTACTATCTTAATATCAATAAATTATTAATATAATTAGCGACCCGCCAGCGGCTTCGCCCGCTTGAACTACATGATTATTCATTTAATTAACAGAATTTACTGACAGTGACAGGGATATGTCAATGACTTACTTAATTTACTCGTTCAGAAACAACCTTAAATGTTAAATTATTGATTTGGGTAAGGATTTATAATATTCTTTGTAAAATAACTGTAATGAAAATACCCAAATTGAATCGAATAATTTTAAATGAAACCACAGTTTTAACTACTCTATAAAAGCCTAATACAATTATTTTTTTTCCTAAAAATATTCAAATTAATTTCAAACTAAATAAATATTATAATTATCTTTGTATAAAACGCCATTTGTTAAGGACGACGCACACACGTATAAACCAAAGCACATATAATCAAAGGGACACCGCCGCACACGCGTCATGGAAATCGAGTCGTAGGATTTGGCGATAAAGTTCCAAGTTGTTTAACCTCTACTAGTATTTTTGTAGTAGTAGGTGTTTGTGTTATTGGTATATTTGCGTTACTGCACACACGCGATATATAGGTATAGATAAACATCGTGAAATTAAATTTAATTAAAAAGTGAAGTGAATTTCTTTAAATATGGGTTTCAAATACTATTTTACCCTATATGCTGTTCCCGTAAATTTGCGCTGACGCTTCCAACCTGTATAACAGAGTAGGCAGTGGGAACCTCATGGTAAGACAAATACAACGGCATCTACTGTCTACTCTCTACTGCTGTTTTTGTATACATAATTATGTACGTAAATATGGTTTTTATTTTCTTTTGGATTAATGTATAAGTACCGTTGAAACAATGCAGTTCGATTATCCTAAAAGAAAAAAACCTCACGCTTTTTCCTGCATAGCAGGGTAGGTAAAAGGCACTTACTATATTAAAGTACGCAAGCTTTCCGCACAATTTGCGAGACATTGCGCGTTAAGTGGCGAAACTCAACGAGAATATGATGATGAATTAAATATACGGAGCAGGAATGGAACCCACAACCATCGCATTTACAGTCACACTTTGTCAACTGCCATGACGCGCGACGCTCCACGCTCTGACCCGTACATAGCAAGATAAGCAGAGGGAACCAGGGCACCTAGTGTTAAGAGCTCCCATTAAGACACATTCGTTCCCTACTTCCCGCCGAAATCTTGAGGCATTGCGTGTTGACTATTGGAACTCTACGCTGAGATTTGCTTTGTTAATAGAGCGAAAAAATGAAGAAATTAAATATGTCATTCCCTCGAATGGGCATTGAACCAATAACTGTGGTGTTTACAGTTGCACGCTTGTGCCCTTCACGATGTCCTTTAAAATTTTTATAATGTTTCTAATAAAGTAATAATCTCCTTACAAAGTAATGCTACCACTCACCACCACTACTACTTAATCATTAAATCTCAAATAAAAAACGTAAGATAATAAATCTTTAAGTATCCAACGCTACGCTCCGTTGAATTTAAACAAAATAAACACGCCTTCATTACAATGCAAGCAATTTTATACCAGCCAGAGATATTATGTAGATAATTTAGACACGCTTTATATTTTTATTTTATTAAATGAAATATATATATTTATGAAATATATACCTTTATTATAAAATGTACATTATTATAAAAAAAATTTACATTTTTAAATATAAGTAAAACGAGTGCGCGTCAGACTCGCGCATGAAGAGTCCCGTAGCATTGTCTATAAAACCAGCAAAGGAAATCACTATGTTGTATGGGCGCCTCCCTTAATTGATATTTGTTTTATGTTGATATAATTATTTATTTTTAAAATGAATATACAGGATGGAAGCATCAGCGCTCCTCTAACGGAAACAGCATATATTCGTAGGGTAAAACATTTTAAGCCCAAACCTAAAGAAATTAATGTCTCAACAGCTTAGACATTTACATTTCACGATGTTTCTCGATGTATGTCTGTATTTCGTGTGACGCAGTTACGCATAGATACCAATAACGTAAGCACTCGCTACTACAAAAATACTACTACAGGTTTAACAAATTTGAACTTTATCGCCAATATCTACGACTCGATTTCGGAATGAGGCGTGTGCATCGTCCTTAACAAATGGCGTATTATTTTACAACGATAATTTTATTATTTATTTTGTTTGAAAAAAATATTTTAATTTTGGGGAGAAAAAAATTTAAATGTATTAGAATTTATAAAAGTAGTTAAAACTGTGATTTCATTAAAAGTAATGCTGACAAAAACATCCTGTATAAGTTAATATTCTCTGAATATTTCAAGCGACTGACCTGACTAGTACGGTTCATGAGACACAGCCTGAAGACAGACGGACAGACGGCGGAATTTTAGTAAAATTTTTAAATATTTAAAATAATGTTTTTTTTACCCTCTCGCGCTCTCTTCTGAATATAGGCTAAGCAAAGTAGACAGGAAGAAGTTATTGTCAAGACGCTCCGTTTCCCAATCTTCGAGATACTGCGTGATGAATAGTGAAACTTAACACCGTACCTTTTCTTGTTATCAAAGCGAAGAAGTAAGGACAATTTACTCCCACCACACACACACATAATATCAAAAAAGCTTAGTAACAGGACTTTTGCCACCGCTAATTTTGTTTATGCAACCACCACTTCTAATATTTAATCGTTACAGTAGAATTTATATTAGTTTACTAATAAATAGTAACTCACGTATCTCAAATTCCGCCTATTATTGTAAATTTCTGGAATCAGCTCTACGTCGTTCATATCAGAAGTTGTTAATTTTGTTTCGTCTACCGAATCATGTATGTCTAGAATCGCATCTTCTAAATCAAATTCATAATCAACTATAACAGCATTAGATGCTACATCACTATAATCTCTTTCTTCTTCTATTTCAACACTTCTCTTACGTTTCTTATATTCTAAATCATCAAAACTAATATAACCTTTCTCGTAAATATCTGTTGTTATCAATTCTGTTGTTTCATAAGTGTCAATTGTCGTATCTGTTGTTTCCTCAAATGTTGTCAAATTTTCTATTTCAGATAATTTGGGTATTCTCTTGATTGTTATATTTGCATTTATATAATTGTAGACATCTGGCCAGTATTTAGCGCTGTATAGAAATGCTGATATTATCCCCAACATCACAATTAGTATTAATAGTATCGAAAGTCTGATGATAAACTTCATTATTGATATATTGAACTTCATTTTTGTCAATTTCTCTCTTCCTTCTTTGTTCTTTAAATTCCTCTTTAACAATTAAACACTGATATTTAATTAACTTTTCCTGAGTTATAGTATTCATTCACTCTTCTTTTTACTATATTAACTAAGTAAATATACTTTATTTATTCAATATTCACTTCAGATTTAAATGTCAGATTTTTTAAAACTATGTCTAGCACTTCTAATACTTGGTGTCGAACTAAATTATTCTTATGGAATTTCTATCGACACATTATGGTGTACCAAATATGGTACACAAATAGTCATTGCTAAAATGTATTCTTCCTTATAGTTGAAACAGACATCAATTGGTGTGCAATGTAAATTTAATTAAACTTATTATTTTCTTGAAGGTTCTTCGGAAAAGCAATAATTAATCTTGAGAGGTCAAATAACCTGTAAGCAATTCAAGATCTTTTTAATATGTTTTTTACGTTTTACGCGGTAGATAAAGATATGAAAATGATTTTATATTTTTTTTATTTTGCTTTCCTTAGTGTGTGATAAAAACTTTGGCATCATTTTTTAGATTATTAATCTTGTGTGCGTCGTATTCAAGGTGTTGTATACAGATATATTATAACTCACAGTCGTCGCTCACAGTTTTGTATACCTGGAGTTTGAAACATGAGATTCAGTCTATTTGAGACCAGAGAGAGATCTCGGTCGGCCTTCGAAAACACAATACTTGATAAAGCTAACGTCACGCCCTCAGGGCATGTAATAAGAGGTTAATGACAGTGGACGAGACAAAAGAGGATCCAGAAACCTCTGTTCTCTCTATGGTACAGCGTAAAGCAAAACTTTATGAAGCTGTCATGGCACAGTGGCAAAGTGTCTGAATGTAAACGCGACGATTGTAGATTTAATTCTCATGAAAATTAATTATTTATTATTTCTATTTCCTAGCTCTTATAACAATTTTGCCAACGCGTACGATGAAATGTGCAGTTATGATGACGTTTCGCCGTCTCACCGACGCAGTAAGACATCTGTTGTTCTGTTCGAAACTATTATTGCCGGTAACCTTGTTACCAACAATAATTAAAAATATTTTACCCTATATGCTGTTTCCGTAAAAGGAGCGCTGACGCTTCCAGCCGTATTTATTATACGTCGACATTGAATTCCGCTCAACATGCAAAGCCTCCAGAATTCGGCGGAAAGTGGAGAAGGTAGGTGAAGTAGGTTCCCAGTTCCCCTCTGCCTACCCTGCTACGTGCGGGATAAATTCAAATTGAAGTTTTAAATATTCTTTATTCAAATAGACTAATGTAAGTACTTTTGAATCGTCGAGTAAACATACAAAGAAAAGACTACCACCGTAAAGCTAAAAAATGAGCATCTTCTTTGGATTTTAAATCTATATTCTACAAATATTAGAAGGTACATCCAGATAATATTACTTACTTGAAATAGTTAACATATAACCCCCCTATACAGTAAGATGAACACGATAAGAAAACTATTTGAATTATGGATTTATAGTTAATTATATATTTAAATTGTTTTTTTTATATGAATACTTCTAGAGACTTTGTATATATTTATTTATTTTTTTAATAGATCATTGTAAATATAAAATTATTGTAACATTCTAATTAGGTAAAACGGTTCACAAAATTTGGATGAAAGCCCAAAAAATCAAATACAGAGTATCCCAGAAATCATGAAGTTAAAAACAGAAGAAAAATATATAAATATGCTTCAATTTTTAACTGTAACTTACAGAAGGGTTAGTAATGATCACATTACAGAAAAAATAATGAAGAACGAGTAATATTTGTAATCGTAGGGCTTGAAAGATCATCCGAGACGTCAGTTTTTCCGATATTTTTTTTAAATCAATATGATGTGAAAAATACGTGACAAAAATTTTTTTATTTGTTTTTCTTATAACTGTCAAGACTTGGTCTATCACCCGTTTTCGGCGTATCGTTATAACATTTTTTAATACTATTAAAACTGATTTTAACTTAAATAGATCAAAAGATAAGATAATAATAATAAGGCAAGTAAAATCTAGGAAGAACAAAATATATCTATCTAATTGTTGTTTTTTATTTTAATTATCATTATAACAATGTTTTTGCGTTTAAATTAGTCTTGTATGATATTTTTTGGTGATTTTCAGTAGATTTAATTGTTTCTTGTGCACGGTTACTTCATTGTTTAAATAAAAAACATAATCTATATAATCATAATCGCTTTAGTCTCCGTGTGTATAAGCAATAAAAAATAAAATTTAAAAAAATAAGAGCTTTTATTAAAATGGACTATTAAGTATGATGCCTTCATGGCGCAGCGGCACAAGAGTGAAACGCGACGGTTTTTGGTTCGACCCCCACTCGCAGAAATAAATTATTATTTCTTAATATTTTTCTTTCTTTGCTCTGAAACCAAGGCAAACTGGAGAATAGAGAGTCTTAACACTGGGTTCCCTCTGCCTACCCTGCTGCTTGCGGGATATAGCGTGAAGCTGATTTTTATTACAAAGTAAAAAATATTGCATATTCGCGGTCCCCGTGCGGCTTTGCCCCCGCTTGAATTATAGGAATATTATATTTAAGTTAAATTAGTTTAGGGAAAAAATATAATTGTTTTACGATGGTTATCTATATTGTTACTTAATTAATCATAAAAAGAATAAAAGTCTTAAAATCTGTTTGGAATAAATTATATTTGGTTCACGACGATTTTGAGCACGACAACCATTCTGAATTTTGACCTTGAAAAAGAAATTCTGGGATAAAAAGTAAGTTATATGTTGCTCCACAACTCCTACCTTTCAGTGCTAGTTCAATATAAATCGATTCAGCCGTTTCGGAGACAGACATACGGACAAACATATTAAAATAGCTTTCTCTTGTTTTGGCGGCAATACGTCATCTGTGAAATTTTTAACTGTCAAATTTTTACAGTTAATGAGATACGGCTGGTGACAGACGGATAGATAGACACACAGCGGAGGCTTAATATTACGGAATAATACGGAACCCTAAAAAGATGTGTACCAATGATTTTTATATAGAAAGGTGAAGTCAAGAAAGCATGGGATAAGTATAGAGATACACAAAAAAGGGTAATGCTGTCTTTTATAGGGTATTTTTTTATGATTGCAGGGGAGTATGAGGGAGGAGTTGCCAAACAAAGTTAGAAAAAACTAAAAAGCGTTTAGCTACTGTAATTTGAAAGAACCTTTATCAATTCGATTTTGATATCTTGGAAACTATTACTCACAGTCCAATTAAATAATAAGGTAATCCTAAGCGTGCGTTATATCAATTACCTTGAGTCTTGACTGTTTAACCTCTCAAACAATATTCATTGCGATTAAAATAATTACTATTAATTAAAACCATAATACCCTAGAACTTAAGACCAGTGTTAAGGCCAGTCGCGCAGGGGCACAAACGTGCGACTGTTATGTTATAAACGTGACGAGTTATTGCTTCGATTCCCACTCGAGGAAATTAAATTTTCCATACAACGTGACATTGGCGGAGTGATTTTGTGCTCAACTGGCACGCTCGGAACGTCATATTCAAAAGAACAGAACGGAATTTAAATATTTAATATTTTCATTTATTCACCTGCCATTCTGTATATAGATACACAGAATGGCAGTATACTAGCGAGAATGTCTCGGTGAGAATGAAGAAGAACATGCTTAACTAGTTTGGGCACATCGAACGAATGAGTGATGAAAGAATGCCAAAAAAGATTTGTGATGGAAAAGTGAGTGATAAGAGATGTAGGGGGAGACCTCAGTTGACCTTCAAAAACACTGTATTAAAGACCCCCCGAAGGGCATGTATGAGGACGTTGATGACAATCGACTCCTTTCTTTCTGACTATCCCGCTAGGGATAAAGCGTGAAGTTATTTATTCACTCTCGTAAATTTGGCAGAAAATGGACAACGGAAGTATCTTAATGAGAACAGTGTATCTTAACACTAGGTGACGAGGTTCCCTCTACCTACTCCGTTGTGTGCGGGATACAGCATAAAGCTATAAAACAATACCTTGAGTTCTGACTTTTTAACCTCTCAAAGAGTATTCCTTGCTATTAAAATAATTACCTACTACTAATTTTATACTACAATACCATACCGTGAGGCCAGTCGTGTCGTATTGGCACAAGTGTGACTGTAAACGCGATGGTAGTGGGTTCGATCCCCACTTGAAGAAATGAAATATTTATTTAAATTTATATTTTCATTTCTTCGCTTTGGTGTTAGGGCAAAGCGCGGCGTTGAATTCCGCCATTCAACACGCAGCCAACACTCAAAACCAATATGAAACGGAATAAGTGACGGCATTCAGACAGTAGATAAAAGTGATTACAATTTATTAGTGGTTGCTATAACACTCATTTTCCCAATTTTCAAGCCATTGAGTATAGAGTAGCGGAACTTAGTGCTGCACTTTGTCTTGTTAACAGGGCGAGGAAATGAACAATAATTCATACCCGTCGAGTGGGAATCGAACCCATCACCGTCGCGTTTACTCTTAGACTGTGTGTCACTGTGCCACGACGGCCTCAAATAATTATAATTCTAGAGTTTTTATTGTTTAAATTGGCTTTTACAGAAAATTCGGCTTAAATTATAAACATTATTTTTACAGTTACTTTTTTCATCCATAGCTGTTCTAGATATTACTATAAGTTCTTTAGCTGGGACTCGAACTGGTTCTTATGTCAGTCACCCCGCTACACTACACTACAACATTACAATATAACGTCAAAATATTATCAGAACGAAACCAGTCTTCAATAATCACTTGTCTTGAACAGATATATTCTTTAATTTACATAAAATTTAAATGCTTAAAGCCTTTTTCTGTTTTACAAAAATTAAGTAAATAGATAATTACCCTAATTATTATGATTCTATATAAGTTGAATATATTATTTGTGTTTGTGTTTATTTTGTTTGGTAAGTTATTTTTTTTGTACATATTAAATAACAATCCAGAACCCAAGGTCGTGGCGCTGTGGGCATGAGGCATGTGGGTTCAGTTCCCGATTGAGGAAATAATTATACTTCCTAATACATATTTATTTCCCGATCTGATAAATAAAGCGCGACGTTGAGTTCCACTGATCAAACTTTGGAAACGTGTGAAGCTAATTATATAATGAAGACCATGATATCCCATTTGCTTGAATGTATATAATTACAATACTAATTACTGCAAGCACGGCGACTGTGGTTGGGCAATTTATTCTCGGCTCAAATTTTTCTTCCATGTTTATTCTTAGAAACTCGAATACAAATAAAGCAACGAACCTCTAGAACTGTAAATTGGTAATGATTGCATTGATGCAATTATGTTAAAATAAGGCGATATGCAAGGGTTTTTTGTGGTGTGTGGCATGGAGAGAGAAAAGATAAGATCTTTTCATTGGTTCCATGCACCTTCTTCCAGGTGGAAAGCCTCTGTGGACCTCCCACACCAGTAATTCAGGTCTCTTGCATTTTTCTCGATAATATGTTAGCATAAATTAAATCTTATAAAGTAATAATTTAAATGATACCTCGTAAAGGACAAAAATGTCAAAAAAGGACAAAAAACCATGATGAATTGTTCATATGTAGAAAAACCTTCCTCTTGGAGGAAACTGCGTGAAAATTCGTGCAATAATTTTTAATGTTTTTCGCGAACAGACAGACATACAGATGCCCTGGAGGACTTTGTTTTATAATATCTATATGCTTATAATAAATCTGTAGAGTCGTTTCTGTACATTGAAAATATTTAAGAATAAATACCAGGGTTTTAAAAGGTAACTAACTGAATCCATTTCCAGCATTTTTAGAATTTTTGTCTGTTTGTCTGTTTATGTGAACACGTATCAACAAATAGTGAGTACTAACGAATCTTGATAACAAATAAAACGTATCTCAACAAGTTATTATTTGTTAAGCATTAATTACTTCTTGTTTTTAATTTTTGGGAGAAATATTATTCAATTGAAAACTTACGCAAAATATCGTTTTTCATTATTTATATTGAGAAAACGGTATGTTTTAACTATGACCACACAGTTACAGTTTAACTTATAGTCCAATATAGATGGCGCTGTGCATAAAGCATCCTTTTCTGAATCGCGCTGATAAGACTATTTACTAAAAAATGACTTTAGAAACGTCTTGGTTGTATAACTGTTGATAAAAATATGTTTCTTTCAGCAAATTGTGCGTACTTTCATAGTATAAGGTACTAAATAAATAAAACTGAATAGTTTGTAAAGGTTACCGCCACACTCTATCAAAACATAATGAACTTAATTGTTTTCAAGAAAGTTATATTTGAGATACGCAACAGATACACAACGTTATCTATTGACTACACTGATTATAGTAATGAATGTTGATATGTAACGCATAAAACATATTATTGAGTTATTATTTACTAAGCATTAATTACGTTGAAAAGGCATATTAATTATTTTAATACTTAAATCTAATATTATTTTCGATTAATATAGTTTTATGTTTAGTGTAATATATACTTAAAATAAATTTAGCATAAAACTGTAGTATTTTTATTTTTTAAACATATTCGAATGGTTACAGTTTAACTGTAAGTGATAGATGGCGCTGTGCATAAGATGTCATTTTTTGAATGCGCTGATAAGATTCTAGGCAAAAAAATCACTTTAAAAACGTATTGGTTATATGACCGCTTATAAAAAATGTATTTTTTTAAAGCACCATTGTTCTAAGTTCTAACTTAAAGTAAACAAAATTTAATTGTTGGTGAAAGGTACCTTCTTAGTAGTTAAGTTTAAGTCGTCATTATTTCAACACAGAGATTCTTCAGTACGTTCGTTTTTGTTTTTAATATTATTTTAGGTAATGTATAAAAATTTGAACTTAGGAGGATTTGAGCTAGCACTTTTGGGAGTAACGTCTAAAAAACTGTGTCTCAAGAAAAAATGCTCTAACATTGTAAATATAACTATCCCTTATTATTATTATTTCATAGCTTAAAAGCGACAACCACCATATGAAACTAATTTAAATATTGTACAAGAGTTAATGCAATCATTACAGTTATTTTACAAACGATATTGTGGATATTTATCCAAATCAATTAACTAATAGTTAAAGCTGTTTTATATCTCTATCTATTTCTTGAATGAATAATCATGTAGTTCAAGCGAGGCTGTAATTTTATCTCAAGCTAGGAAGCAATATTGATTTTAATTGCCATACATATATGCTTACCATCAAATACAATTGTTTTGTGCATAAAATACTAAGACAATATGTGTAACTATATTTTATTTAATAAACGCAATAGAACAAGGAATCAGAATTTACAAATAAGGGTAGAAATTTACATTCAGTCATTGATTTCTATTGCGGATATGAGATTGATGATGTCAATTGGGGATGGCCGCACCCAATCGCCCAATACACGATGCTTTGCATCAAGAGTTACAACGTGAAAAGTCGTATAATCTCAATACTTTAAAAGAATCTAATCTTCCACTATTGAAAGAAGAAGAAATTTGATACTGAATTTGTGAAAGTAATAAATGATGGAACTACAGGGATTTACTTTTTGGACGATCCTGGTAGTCAGGGAAACCTAAAATAAAATAAGTAGGTATACTAAGAAACCTGAAATTGTAATTCTCATTGTAGCGACTATAAAAATAATTTTAAGTCATTTATAATTTTTATTTTTTGACATAATGTGATTGCTGACTTATCAACTTTCGTTTTTCTTTTTTTTGTCTTACTAGCAGACCCGGTGTCCCGAATAGCAATTTAAGTATTAAAAAAATAAAAATTAAAGATTGACCGTTGGTTAGGCGGTACGAAGTTCGCCGGGTCAGCTAGTTTATAAATAAATAAGCGTACATAATGTCAAATAAATACTGAGTAGACATTGATTGACATTAAAAACAAAAATATTCAAACGTGGCGGAATTTGACCCAGCAAAGCAGCATAACGCTATTGCAAATTTTAGATGATTATTACAAAGTATATTTTTTAAATTATTAAAAGATTATAAATATGTTATTACAATGGTTACATATTCTATTATTTATTATTATTATCGTTTTATGTGAGGATTTGAAGAACCTAGTGTTAAGACACTGCGTTCCCGACAATGCACTGTTAAAAAACGAAGACAATTTCGTGTTGAGTGGCGGAACTCGACGCCGCGGTTTCTTTCGTTACCAAACAGTTGCGCTCGACAATCAGTTGAGTTTACTCAACACATTTCTTTTAGAAATTAAAATAATTAAAAATGTGCTTATTACTAATTTTATAATTAATTAATGACAATCATAAATATATGTTTAATGACACTAAAAAATATTTTATAGTAATAGTTAATGATACATTACCTAGAATACTTAGTTACCCTATAATGTATGTAAACTGTACATATTAAGATAACAAAGTATTCTCATCAATATATCATTAACTAACTAGACTACTATGAAAATCGATGATCATCTGTTCCTATTGCATCTTATAACTATTGGAGCTCGTA
>DWGR01001554.1:0-15859 GCA_018247715.1 Heliconius burneyi | reverse complement strand
TTGATAATTTCTCATCTATTGAAGCAGAATTTCGTACATCATTCAGGATGACGTTCCTCATATTTCATGCATGATTGTTATTTTCACTGTGTTGTCTCGTATCAATTAAATGGGAACATTTTCGAATGTGATATTAACATAATAATTAATTTGTAATATTACAAATTGAAATTGAATAATTAAAATAATGATTTTCTTACTAAATATACAAGATAGACGGAAATTTGAATCCCTGATAAGCGTAGTTGTTGAATACGACTACTAAGCCTGGTTATGATCAACCTTTTTTTCCGCATAGCGGGGTAGACAGAGTACATGGAGTGAAGTCTCTCTGTTCTTAATTTTTCACCATATTTTCGAGAGTTTTGTCCACCAGAGCTAATAAACAATTATAATTTAAATATGTTTCTTTCTTATTTTGTCGAATCCCCAAACATTGTGCTTAATTAGAGGCTGTGCTACTGGGTCACGACGGCCTTTTTTATGTCGACAAATAATAAATAAAATAGTTAACAAAAAAGTACTATAATACCAAAAATCATACAAAAACAAAATAAATCTCGAAATCGAAACGGAGGCTTACTTTTAGAATTCAATCAAAACGTGCCTACATTTATGTTTATATATGAATATCAACCGCAGGTAAAAACCACGACCAGCCTATAGATGGAATCGGACACAGTGGATCTATTCGAAATTTTGATTTAAACCGTTCACAATCGCGTTCAATAACAATCCTTTCAGCTGTCACTCGATGTCTGTAACAGACATCACAAAATATACGTTTTTATTTCTATGGGGTTTACAGTCAGATGGTTTACTTAAATTTATTTGTACTCCAAAAATATAATTTAAAACATATACGTGTATATTTTGTTTAGTTATTTTTGTACTTTTGAAGACAAAATTTTTTAATTTATTCTCTTGTTATACATTAAAAGAAACATTATGCAGTGTTATGTTAAGACATAAATAGTTGTGTAATATAAAAAATATAAAAAATAATTTATGATGAAATCAGAGATTTGGGCTTATAATTATTAATATGTAGTCTTTAGTTTAAAATTTAAAAATTTTAAACTATTTGTTATAAGATTACTGTAAGACAATAATTGAAACCAGTTCTGACGCAGAGTTACAAATTGTGACTCGACAGGTTGTGGGTTTGATCCCACTTGAAGAGTTAAAATATTTAATATTTCCATTTTCTCACCACGGGGTCGAGGCAAAGCGCGGCGTGAATTCTGCAACTCAACACGCAATATACCTCTAGGATTCGACGAAATTCCAAATTCGAATTTCGAATGGAGTGCCCTAACACTAGATTCTGTCTGCCTACCCTGCTGTGTACAGAATACAGCGGGACCAAAAAAAAACTGCTGTAGGTCTTTATATTTCATACCACATGAAATCTTCCCTTATATTTATTATAGGGACCAATTTTCAAGCAATTGAATTATATTTTATATTCTGTACGCGCGCCTAAAGACTCAGACAAGGCACATATTATAAGCGAATACCAATTATTGTTATGCATTCAATGAACCGAATATAATAGAAAAGTACGTGCGATGATTCAAATTTTCTTTAAGGCGTATTAAAGTTTTATAAAAATGAATATAATTATATATATATATATATATATATATATATATATATATATATATATATATATAAAGGATACTTCATAAAATATATTCTACTTTCATAAAAAAACATAGTAAGCTTAACGGTCATGATTTATTTTGCAGTTTCCCCCTCTGGTAATAAGATAATACGCGGCGTTAAGTTCTGCCACTCAAAAAAATATATTTATAATTGTGCATCTTTAACAATTGTTTAATTCGTTTTAGAAAATATTCGATGGGGGTATTTTTTTATTTGAAAGTCAGTTTTTTTATTCTCTGATCTGGTGATAATTTTGATTATTGAGTTCCGTCACTACTATCTTAACACTAGCTTCTTTCTACCTTTCTATAGGAAACTGAAAAAATATATAACCATAATGGAAACTGAATTTAAGCTATTTTATGTTCTGAAATAAGATAAAAAGCCTTATAATGATTCATAATTAATGCTTGAAAGCTGATAAACAAACAAATACTAGGAACACCGTTAAAGGAACCGACCCTTACCTATAAATATTCAAATACGATTAAAATCAAACTAAAGCTATACTAAAATAACAAACTAGCATCAGGCAATCAGGCTTAAACAAACTGAAGCAAATTGTTTGGTTAAATTTGAAATTTCAATTACTTAGGTATCATGTATATTATCTTAATTAAAACCAAAGTAAGTTTTGAACGTGAGTTGGATGCAAGGTCAGAATTTAGGTAGGTACGGTGAAACTTGGTGAAATAATATAATATGTAATATCGGTACACACGAGCCTCGTTAGTCGGGTAGTCTGCTTTATGAAGTAACATATTATCTTTGTGCTATGATTAAATTCTCTGTTTCCAAGTATATTACGCGAACAGCTAAAAAAAATAAATAAAAGAATAGAAAAAGTGCTAAAAGAATAGAAAAAATGCTTATCTTGAAGGGGTTCAGAAATGGGTGGAATGATATATTTAATGTGTTTATTATTTTTTGTTATCAGCTTCACGTTAGTTTCCTAATCGACAGAGACAACTTAGCGTTAAAAAACTAAATCTCTCACTTACCCCTCAATTTTTAGTTTCAACAAATACTTTACATTATTGAACCGGACCTAGCTATTATCTATAATGTAAATAACTAAGTAGTAGTACAGGCCAGTCGTGGCGCAAGGGCACAAAGCGTGACTGTAAAACCGATCGGTTTTAGGTTCGATCCCTACTAAAGGAAATTAAATATTTATTTAAATATATATTTCCACTTTTTCGCTCTAAGTTGAGTTGAGTGGCGTTTAGTTCTGCCACTCAACACATAATGCCTCCAGAATTCGGCAAAAAGTGGAGAACGGAGTATCTTAACATTAGGTTCCCTTTACCTACCCTACTGTGCGCGGGACAGTGTGAAACTGTAAATAACCTTTTGGAATGCGATTTCATAGGTGTTTTTCCGATCGTTCGATGTTCCATCCACTTGACAAAAATATAATCAAAATATTCAAATTTGGATTTTATTTCCCTGAAACAAAGACCCACAAAAATACCAAAAATAAACGAAGATGAGTAAATAAAAATTTTGAAGTAATATTTTCTTAGTTATTCCCCGACTGCGGGCACCCGGCCAAGTGACGTTAACGTTATGTATAAAATGTGGGTGTCAACTCTTTTTGGCAGTATTTATGCAAACTGCAATAAACACTGACACTTAGCGAGATGAGATTGTGCTATTTGTTGCCAGATATATGCAAAATATGTACTAATGATGCTATTAAATTAATTTGTGGTCTGTATTTTTTTAGAGGCAAGTATGACATTTTCGTTTTTTTTTTAAAATTCTTTTACAGATTTTCGCGATTGAACTGAAATCAAAATAAACACACATTAAAATAATGATGAATCTCAATGTTTCTAGTACTTATTTGGGCTAAATATACACTTCATGAAGCCCTCGTGGCGCAGTGGCAGCGACAGTAGCCTAGAGTTTTGAATTTATCAAGAAATTTTACATATGAAAACGATAAAGTTTAACTATGTAAAACTATGTATGACAAGACAAAAAATACAGAGATCGTACACTGATTATTCTCTTTTTTTTTAAATCTGATATATAAGTATTAAAGAGAATTAAATTTCTCTTCAATAATATTCATATTTAAAAAAATGGTAAAGTATGCAACAAAATATAATCAAATATAAGAAGCTGAATAAAAAAATACCTATATTTTCATATACATACATGTTGCACTATTCGTAATAAAGACATTCGCAATCGAACAAAGTCTGGTAAGCATGATAGTTATGCGTTCAATCTTTATTCAGCTAAATATTTATATTACCAAAAATATAGTAACAGGATATATCTACCTGGATATCCCGTATACAGCGGGATACGGCGTGACTCTAAAATATAAGAAGTTTAATATACTTATAGCATTCAATACAGAATAATTAGGAGGAAATCATTCATTAGAAAATTAAAGAAAATTATCAGTAGCATATCATTTTGAACACATTTGTTTATAAATTAAACATTTACGACTTTACCTTCTCAGTAATCGGATTACAGTATAATTTTTGTTATTGACATTGTAAACATTGTAACTCATAGCGATATATTACCATTCCTTCCTGTCTACTTCCTGTAATTTATATTTTTCAAAGAAACATAAAAGCTTAACGCGTGATACTTGTATCATTAGGTGTCTATTTTTTTAGATTCACGCTTTATCCCAAATATAACAGAGTGGCAAAGGTAAACTAGTAATTGAACCTACAACAGTTCACAGTCAAATGCTGCGCCATTCGCCACAACGTCCTAAAAGTACTTATTGTATAATGCAAAGTCTATGCGAAAATTAATCTTGCACTCATATCATAAGAGACTTATTTAGATTGCCTGTTTAAATGACATTCGTGGAAATAATCTTAAAATAAATCGTACCTATAATAAAGAACATAATGATTTATCCTTTTTTGGTTCTGTCGCAAAGGCGACAGGTCACTACAATTATATGTAGGTGGTATATTATATCAGTCGATCTCACTCGAGAAGTCTTGATACAAAAGTTCCTAAAAAAATTAAATTAAAGGAAAGAATACACTAAAAGTTTCACTTCTATTTGAATTGTAATATCTATATCAAATTAAATTTCCTTTACTGTCGAGTGTCAGTAATATTATATTATTTTTACATATGTCGTTAGTCATGTCTATATACATATATCAGGTATAAGCCAGGGCTTTGTAAAACGATTTTCCAATAACAAAATTCTCTTAGCACTGGAAAGGTGACGCCTGACTGCGTCCAAACAGACCACATTTTATCCGAATTCCACATGAACGAATGCATGGACAAATTTTATATGTATATGAAACACAGAATTACGGAGCTAACCTAAGTAAGTTATATAATTTACAATTAATGATTTTTATTTATTGGTCATGGGTTCGATCCCCACTCGAGGACTTGAAATTTATATTTCGAAGTAAAGCACGGCGTTGAGTTCTGCCACTCAACACGCAATACCTCCAGTTTTCGGCAGAAAATGGGTAATTTAGGGTCTTAACACTGTTGTGTCGTAACATGTTCGCTCTGCTTACCTTGGTGTGTGCAGGATACAGCGTATTAATGATTTTTTTTCTTACATGTTCCTTCTTATATCTATCTTATAATTATATAAGATAGATATAAGGAGGAATATATCTTATCTCGCACGTGTTAATCTCAGAAATTATTACGTTGAACAACTGATCTGAAAAAATATTTTTGTTTTGGATAATCCACTTATCGAGGTAGGCTGTCTGAATTAAGCGGTTACCACCACGAGGGGAGCAGCTCCATTAAGGACTACGTTTAACTTGCTACTGTAAATTGTATACTGTATTTTGTTTTTAAACAACAAGCGGATTTCTTATATAATAAGCGGAGCGTATTATATAAGATTATTTACAAAATATAGAACTTTTTGTTGGTGGAAATGTAAATCTATTTTATTTACGAGTAAAAGGAGCCCGTTCCGCTCATTTCTCTTTTGTTAATTTAAATATATAATGTGTAATGTATATTATATGGTATTCTTAGTTATTTCCAAATAAAAATATAAAAACAATAAGTATCTTATTCGACAATTTATAAAATTATGATAATTTTCATGTCAGAACCAAAACTGAGCCGGTGCCAGCAATCTGTCGCCACTCACCATGGGAAATGCAATATCAGACGTATTGCACCCGCGACGAGATCCATCGTAAATCTTGAAGCATCTAGGGAATGTTTAGTGAAGTGTAGAGCTAATATTTTTATAAAAATATTTTTTGAGTCGTCATAGAACAGTAGTACAGTTTCTAATTGTAGACGCTTTGGGTGTAGGTTCGATTTCCACTTATGGGAATGAATTGTTTTTATGTCCTTATTGCTCTGGTAACGAGCTTATTTCTATCAGTAAACACGCGATGTCTCGGAAATCGGCCATTCGGTGAAACGAAGTGTCTTAACACAAAAATTCCTCTGTCTATGATTATTCGGGTGCCCCGCATATAGCAAAGTAGTATATACTCTTTTTTAAAACTGGAGTCCCACCACAAAGAACGCACTGTAAATAGAAACTTTTCTCCAAGCGACAACAGAACTTGCAACCATCTCTTAAATATTTACTATAGAATATGATAAACTTATTTTTACTACATAAATATTGTAAAATATATTTTTTTCATCGACAAACTATAAGATCAACACTACTTGTTTACCATAAAAGGGTGTTGTAACGATATGACATGGGACACATAATATTTTGTTATGTATATTTCTTTTTGTATAAATCTATTCTTTCTATATCTGTTATAATTGACTTGTTTTTTTACCAAAAAAGGTTTATAGGATATTATATTCACAAGGTCATATAAAAACTAGCTTCATTTTTTTCGCATACGCAGAGGGAATATAGGATCAAATGGAAAATGGAGAATAGAATGCTCGTTCCTCACTCTCCTCTTAATGTTTCTAACATTTAAGTGCCAGAACATGAAGCTGTGTTTCATCAATAATATGAAGAAAATAAAAGTAAAAACCATAACGTGTACCTCAAACAGTAGCCCACTGTGTTGTAAAGGCAATTTTTTTCTGAATTCAAAAAAAAATCTTGACTCTGAATGACAAGTGGACATAGCAGAGTAGATGTAGGGTAACTGAGAACCAAGTTGTAAGACGTATCATGGCATGATCCTGTGAAAACACTTTCTGCCAAATTCTTGAGGCATTGCGTCTTGACTTGCGAAATTCGCATTTCAACGGCCTCAATATCTAATACATTTACCAATATTGTTTGTGTAAAATAAAAAACGGGAACAAATTTACAGAACAAAAAAAATACATATAACATATAACAGAGGTAAAAGCCTACAAGTTACAAAAGATAGTCCATTTATTACACATAACAGTATATCTTTTGTACAAATACAATATTTCGTATTGCAAACTTAAATAGGGCAACTTTTGCTGGACATAAAAGTTCGCAAAAAATAATATTCATTACTGCCAGTTTATCACATTTGTTGTTTTTGTAGGCTTTTGCCCTTTTGGCTTAGTAGGACTGAAATATTTTATCTGAAATAATTCATTTTAGGATTTTTTTATTCTATTCAGTTTGTATAATAATATCTCGATATTGGAGTTGGGGGCTTATATTCCCGATTTTGTAAAAAAAGATATTTGTAATTGACAAATAAATAAAACAATTTTTTATTGTTATCGTGGCGCAAGGGCACAAGCTCGTTTTTTCCGTCTTACTTTTAATTCCCACTCTGGCAGAATTACCCCTATTATATTAATTTCCCCTCTCTGGTAACAATATAAATCGCGGCGTTAAATTCCAATACCCAACACGCAATATGTCCAAATCTTAATTTGAAATGTCTTAACTATTTTACAAGGGGTAACTTTGATTTTATAAAAAAAAACACTGTATTCAAAATAAATATAATGCTACGTTTAAAACAAATATTACTCCAAGGAGGGTACTTTACAAAACTAACTAATCGATCGTTCAATTTGCAGATTAGCATTTAGTACCGAGTATCTGTTTGAATTCTACAAATCAATTAAGGGTAGAAAACGGGATTAGTTAACTTAAGATGTTTGCGACTAACAAACGAGTTAGACACTACTTCACTGAGGTTACTCTAATAATTGCTCTTTATCGGGTTTCAGATTAATTTTATACTGAAATACTTTGGTTTAATATTTTAAGTTATTTAAATTTTTGTATTTGATCCAAGTTTAAAATTGATTATGATTATATATTGGGACTAAATCAAGTAGATTTATGTGTATCTTTGTAATGATAGCGTCGTTATACTGATGATTATTTATATACAGACTAGTGGATTAGCGCAGCTTCGCCCACTTATTACCCTTAGGAATGAATTCTAATAAACCGTGAAACACGTGTAAAATTAAATATTTTTAAGAGTCTGAATTTCAAATTTTATAAGAATCGGTGTCAAGTTAAATTTTTAAAAAAAAAATTTAAAAAAAAACCATGAAACATGTGTTTGATTTTATTTTTTTCCATACTAATTTTCAACCCCTGTTTCATCCCTTTAGGGCTAACATTTTTCAAAATCCTTTCTTAGTCCAGATTACGAAACTAAACATCTATTCAAATTTCACGTTTCTACCTCAGTTAGTCAGGTACATGTCCTTTTATATATATATAGATTTTTTTTAAATATCTTTATTGATAAATAAGTATAATAACAAACAGAACTTAATCTAAGAAATATGTTGTTAACATCGATTAAAATAATACTTTACCAGGCCAACAAGGCGCCTCCACAAGTTATCAAGATGTAGCTTTCAAAACTCATTAAACAACGATATTAAGATTGAAACGACTTGAGCACTAGGTATTACATTCGATATTTTGGTTAAAATATCGTTCTAAAACTGACAATGAAATAAAAGATAAAGCAAAAACTACGTATTCTTGGCAAAACCAAACTCAGTCACATCCAGTAACGTCGCGAGTAGCTCTCCCGCGTCCCCCTCGTACAGTCGTACTAGGGCGACAGCGGGGGGCGTGTTTGAGACGCAGCGACTCCGTAGGCAGCACGGAAACAGAATGTGGTGATGGGGTAAGCGGTAAGTGACATATCTATCGATATATATTTTAAATCTGTTATTTGCGTTCTGCCTATTGTCGAAATTAAGCTATTTATATGCGTATTACATGATTCATAAAATTTATGCGTTAATTTAAATATGTATTCACCTAATGTAGGATAATTTAGTTCTCTATGTAGTTTAATTAAATTACTTTTAGGTGGGGTATTATAAGCTATTTTTAATGCTTTATTTTGGATAGTTTGGAGAAAATTATGGTTGTGAGACTAGTACTACTCCATACAGGACAAGCATATGTAACGCGTGGGCGTACTAAACTAGTATAAATACGTTATTTTGTACGCGGACTGAGGTTACTCTTTCTATTAAGTACTGGACTAAGTAAGCCAAGCGACTGAATACCTTTCGTTCTAAGATGGGCTATATGTTTTGTCCAATTGAGTTTCCTGTCCAATAGTACTCCCAAGTAACATGACACGACTAGACCATGGTATTTTATGGTTTAGGATTTGAAGTTTCCTCTGGGGACATGACCGTTGGCGGCTGAATAGTATGGCTTCTGTTTTAGTTTCATTAAGCTTTAGTTTCCAGTTAGTGCAGTATTCATGCAACATATCTAATGACAATTGCAAGCGACTTATAATAAGATCCAAATCCGAATCGGAGGTGTAAGAGGCAGTGTCGTCAGCAAAACAGGCCAGGTGAGTACGACGCTGGGTAGGTATGTCATTTAGATCAATCAAATTCAAATCAAATCAGATATATAGATTAAGATTAATTATCTGCATTTGTATTAGATGAGGAGTTTAATGATTGTGCTGCATTTTCTTCATTGTAATCCGTGATGGTGATGTTAATAATATATCCTTTTAACTTTACGCTATTTTTTCCTACAAAGAAGAATTGGCATAGAGAAATTAGTGTTAAGACACTGCGTTCCCACTATTCACCCACTGGGGGTTTAAATTATATATATTTTATAAATTACATATATGTTTTGCTTTATTATGTGATTTGACGCTCACAATTTTGATTTTAATAAAAAAAGAGGTTTAGTTATTTCTAACAAATTTAAAGTGTTATTCCACACTTAGGAAAGAAAAATACTTATTTAGAAAACATATAAAAATTTGAACGTAGACTCGAACCCGCGCCACCAGGAAACTGACCAGGAGCTGTGACCGCTGAGCCACTCGTTCTCATCCAGCTACGTCGAAATTTTTATACGCTTGTTTCAACTTATTTATGTTATACGTTTTCTAAGTATTTTTCTTTCCTAAGTGTGGACTTTATATTTGCTAAAGATATTTAATAAAATAGCATTCTCTCTTGCAAGGCGATAATTCTAAGTAATTATTGGGTAGTGGAAATTTGTAAAAATCTCCCTACAGAGATGCTAGCAATGAAAATGAAAATATTAAGTATTTCATTTTCCCGCATGGGAATCAAACCCACAGACCTTTACATTCGCATTAACACAAATAAATCAATCAAATGAATAGACAAAAAATCTCTTAAATTAAAAAAAAATCTCGAAACTCTTCAGGAGAATTCTAAAGAAACGCCTGTGTCTTAGAATCATTTGTAAATGTCACTTTACATGTTCATATCGGTGTGAATCTTCATTATTAACCGACAAAATTCAAGGGATGACCTCCATACGTTAGAGGTGATCCATCAACATGAAAGGGCGGTATTAAAATATATTTTCAATGGAAACTTACATTTAGTATTCGTTATATTATACGTTTGTATATATTTTGAATGAAAATAGTCTTTTGTGTGTATTTTGAACACATAACAACAACAAGATCAGGAAAAATAAATAAATAAATATAAAAATAAATAAATAAAAAAAAAACCTTCGAGTATTAAAATTGACATTTTTTTTTTCAAGAAAAACATGTGTTGGTCTACTTGCAGTTTGGTAGCATTAGAAATGATTATATAGTATTTTTTAACATTTTTAAAGAGTTAATCAACATTTTGAAAAGAAAAAAAAAATACTTAGCCACCTTCTATGGAACATTTCGGTTTCCAAACAGGCTGACAGTGTTTTCCGGGCCCTAGTTCAAATCCCGCTGCAATCAAATTTTTATACGTTTTTTTAATAATTATTTTATTTGGAAATGTCAATGACAAACCTTGGATTTTTTATATTTAATTTTCTTATTATATATATTCATTACATTATTGTTTTATTACGTTACATTATTTTACAAAATGTCACTTAGATGTAAGGTGTTAAGCGAGCTTTATTATATTTAAAAAAAAATGAAATTAGTTTGCACATAACATTAGGTTTCCAGATTCCCTCTACCTTCCCTGCTACGTGCAGGTATAGCGTGAAGTAAAAAAGAAGTACACAATTTACTCCAGCGGTATTCTCTCTTTTTCGTACCATCCACTAAACACTAACTAACCATTACCCTTCACGATCCCCAGGAAAATGTTATATTCTCGTTTTTAGCTGAAGTCTCATTGAAATTCATCTGGAGTGGTTTCAAAATTAGTATTTTATATTTAATAAACGTTTAAAGTCGAAAGTGCAGCAGGATGAGACGTGCAATAGCAACTAAAGAGGTGTATTTAAATAAAGTGTACTTGCATTCAGTCAAAAAGTTATCTGGTTAAATGTAAGCGAATGTTTCATCTTTTATATACTTAGATCTACGCTGTATCTCGCATATAGCAGGGTGGCAGAGGAACCTAGTGTTAGGACACTCCATCCCCATTAAGATATTTCCTTTTCCAGTTTCCTCGGCGTTAAATTCTGCCGTCTAACACGTAATATTTTAAAAGAAGGTTCCTTCAGCAAATAGTGTTATGGTCGAAAAAAAAGTTTTAAAATTAAGATTAACTGGATTATTATTCCTTTTATATCATCGGACACTTATGAATAAATAACTTCAGATTATATTACAAGCAAATAATATAAATACCTTCTCGTTATTATGATTACATATGCGTATAAGATACATTGTCGTAAAGTTGCATCTAAATCTGTTCAGTACTTTTTACCACAAAGTGGAAAAATCACCATTCACACAAACTTTCACATTTATATTGTGGATGCAAAGCGCCTACATAATTCGCACGCTCAATGTTATAATTTAATTTTCTTACTACCTTACTACTTTGTCACAAGTGTACCGAGTGCAACGTTTTTTTTAATTTATATCCTTAAATACTGTCAAAATCCCAACATATTCTATTAGTAAGAAACTTCTATATTAAAATACCTTTTCATAATTTACTTAGAATTCATACTGAAGTTATTTGACAGTTCAACGATTTCGTATTCAAGGGGGTACATGTTAGTAATATTTATGTTGGTAAGCTGTAAGCAGTATATCGCATGTAAATGGCCGCTAACCTCGTTTACGTAACCACATAACAACAATGGAAGTAAATCTATAAGGAATCTAGGTCTGGTATCAAGTATGTAATATGAAACTAATGTGTTGTATTGAAATTCTTATACGTTCAAAATCTTTTTAGATTTTCAGGTAGGTTTTTGTTTCTTAATATGTTATCAATGAGGTAAAACGCGGCGTTGAGTTCCACCTCTCAACCCCCCGAACTGTATGGAGAGTAGGGAAACGAAGAAATGGGAAGGTCTTAACACTAGGTTCCTTTTGCCTACCCTACTCTGTGCGGGTTAAGCGCCAAGGTGAAAAAATATATTATATATATTAAGTACTATAAATTTTCTGCGTTTTAGACAAAAGGACGAACAGCATACTAACAGCTAGTCCATTTTCGAGATATTGCATATTTCAATGTCAGAAGCCAACGCGTGCACTTTGTCTTGTTACCAGTGCGATAAAATGAAAATAATACGGGTACATTCCTCAGATCGGAAGTCGAACCCACAGCAGTCGCGCTCACCATCAGACGTTATAAAACGCCTCCAGAAGTAGGCGGAAAGTGAGGAACGGTGTGTCTAAGCACTAGGTTCCCTCTGCTCTGTCTGGAATATCTTAGAACAGCTTCACGCACACACAACGTGAAGCTGTTCTAAGTACTCCTTCGAATAAGATTTAAATCTATAATTTTTATATACATTATTACACACTTCCCTGCACTGCACTGATGCATCACGATGATGGCAGGTTATTAAAATTTACTTAAATTATAATAACTTACCATCATATCGCTTCATTATGGCGTCTCCGCCGTTAGTTATTTAAAATAGTTTATTTTTTTTAATTTAAACAGTCTAATAATTTATTTTACTTATTTTGTACATTTTGTAAGTAATTAATCTGAAAGTATACGATTTGTCGCTCCATAAAATGTAACGAGGGTAAAACTTTTTCGGTAGGTATATTTTTTTTATATCAAATAGGTTCATGTTAATTGATGTATTTAGTAATTAATTATTTTTAATACAGGTAAACATAAAATATGAATCATATAAGATAAAAAAAAAAATCGCATAATTTAAAAATAATAAGAAGACGATTAAGGCCAGATGTGCCATTTAACCGACGTTGTGGATTCGAATCTCACTTGAGGAAGTTAAATATTTGATATTTTCATTTCTAAATAAGGTGCTTTTAAAAAATGATCTTTTTTCATCTTCACCTAACTATCATTAATAGCCTAGCGGATTATACCTATCCAAGCTATGCTAACAAATATAAACTATATTAAAGGATTTAACGTTAATAATGCAACTACTAGACATATTTAATTCTATAAAATTTGCAAAATTAAAAAAAAACATATTTTCTTATAAAAAAACATTAACGAATCCTATTATCGCATTAAGTGAACGGTCATAAATTTTGTTCTCTCCACGAATCTCCAACGAGTAGTCTATAACAACAATATAAATCAGAATTAGATGACGTTTAGGGATGAACTGCTCATTTTCTGAGTGGAAACAACTAGACTTTCTTGAAATGTACTATAAATCTTAAAATTTTGAAATATATGATATTGCTAGTGACATACGAACGTGCTACAAAAGAAAATTGCCTTTTGTTGTTTAAAGGGTTTTGTGAGGCCCTCGTACAGCAAAGTAATTGTGTCTGCCTTTGGACACGTTGGTTGTGGATACGATTCCCGCTGGGGTAATAAATTATTTTCATTTTCATACGCTTATAATACAAAATGCGGCGTTGAGATTCGTTACTCAACATGCAATGTGTTGAATTCGATCGGAAAGTATAGGATGGAATGTATTGACTCTGTTTTTTGGCGAGGTACAGCGTGATGTTCTAAAAATAAAAATTCTGTGGTGTCATTAAAATTTTGATATATTTTTGTTAAGTAAACATCAATGTTCTTGAAATAATAAAAGTAAGCTGAGATCACACTCTGCATACACAAAGTACACCGTAGTTATGAACTCCGCGAACGTTACATTATGAATTTCTATTTCGGAAACTTGTCACGAAAGAATAAAGAAATATGAAAATTGCATTTTAAAAGTAAAAAATGTGAAAAATAACAATAGACGTGGTGCAGGGACACAAACGTGTGACAGTAACGGTTTTTTTCAGCTTCACGCTGTATCCTGCAGTGTGTGGGATACAGCGTGAAGCTGGAAAAAAGAGGGAACGGGAGGCGAAACTCAACGCCGTGCTTTGCCTAGACACACGAGCGAAAAAATGGAAATATAAATTTAAATAAATATTTTACTTCCTCGAGTGGGGATCGAACCCACAACCGTCGCGTTACAGTCACACCATTGTGCCGCTGCGCCACGTGACAGGTTGTGGGTTAGATTCCTATTCGAGCCTCCAGAATTTGGCCGAAAATGGGGAAAGGAAGCGTCTTTATACTAGACCCCCAGATTCCCTCTGCCTATCCCGCTGTTTTTTTAAACTTTACAGTGTAAAGTTTAAAAAAAAAACAATATTTTTAATAACTCAAATAATTATCTATCATTCACATTAAAAAAACTTTTAAGTAACAAAAACAGCCATTTGTCATCTACCGCTAACTGGCTATCTAAAAAATATATAAAAACACAAGTAGCACGTAATTCACAACGATATCAATCACAATATTCAAATAAGCATTTCAATTAAAAGTTTGTTTCGCTTCAAAACTTTTGTCATACCGCGCCGTGTCATGCCGTGATAAAAAAAAGATCCACCACATTTGAATATTTCATTTGCTGGCAAAAATTTTGACGTGGCATTTTTTACCGCTGATGACAAAGAATACCCTTTTCAGCTGTCTCTTGGAGGCTATTCGGAGATTCGTTACAGACTTGTATAGAAATGGGATTCGCAATTATAGTTGCCTTTGTTATCTCGCTTCAAGTCTTCCTGAAATTCAGATGAGATGGTTAGTTCTAGATTGTCCCTTAGTCACGTCTAGTTATGTCAAATCTATGGTGTTTTTGTGATAGCTTGGTGGAATTTATATGCTGATAAGTTTGCAGCTAAAAATGATATATTTAAATTAAAAAAACCTTTAAATTCTAATTCTCTGCAGGGTGGACAAAGGGAACCTAGTATAGGTGATTTGGTGGCAATGGGATCAGTAGGAGAGTGTGCTTTTAGAAAACTAAAGGATACATCGACGGACTAACATAAAAAATGTAGTATGCTAATGCTATATTTGTTAACATTTTGAAAAAAGAGGTCATTTAAAAAGAAAGATGAAGCCGAGATTTAATATACTATCGATGCTAACGCCATTATTGACTACTTTTAAAAAAGGGAGGGGGTTCTAAATTTGACTGTATGTTTCGAAAAACTGTGGTTTAGTGAGAGAAGAAAAACCTTCCTGCCACTGCCGTATGCGTCAGAGTATGAGAACTCAGACAGACTTAAGCAGACTTCATTACGTAACGACGCGTTACGTAACGAAGCGGTTTACCCTCCCATAAGAAGTTATCATTTCAAAAATATTAAATATCATTACGTTCTATAAATTATCATAGCCTCTTAACTAATACTTGTCAAATATTTCTCACATTTGACGCAGCAATAATTACGGACATTCATCAAAACTGGCCAATTCTTCACCATTTTTTTTTTTAATTTCAAGCAAATGCGAAATGAAGCTTTCCTTAATTTAAAAAGTTGGATGACACGGCTCAGCTTCGAGCGTTTCTATTTTTCTTCACAATGTTTATGAAGTGCAAATTACAAGCATTGGCCTGTGTTTTTGATTA
>DWGR01001553.1:0-15863 GCA_018247715.1 Heliconius burneyi | reverse complement strand
CCGGTCGAGTCTGCCCATGCGTGTCGCCATTGCTGGCAACGTGACTCTCCCACTCGTACTTTAGTCGCCTCTTACGACACCACCAGTACCAGGGTGATCCTATTCTAAGCCGGGAACACACGGCTAGGTCTCTCATATTGACACTATAGTACTACTATATACATATATTTAGTTTAATACTACAAATATTTGTGTTCGATAATCTAGTTTGCGAACTAGACTTCATTTTATTAAGTAATGCATAGTAGGAAATGAATCATAATTCTCTTTCTAAACGACCCTTGTTATGAAAGACAAAGCCATAAATTCGCGTCAAACGAGGCCTTGTAGGCAAAAAACATATCGATGTGATAAGATAATTACAAATGTTTATTACTTCTGTGATTTTGTAACAATAACAATCTTTAATATCATATTTTTTACAATTTCTGTGTTTAACTTCATATATGTCTTGAATTTGGATGGGAAGTGAAGTATACATGTCATCTGATGGTACGTGAAAATCGCCGCCCACAACCTCATTGGACACCAGAGGACCTACAGGTGCACTGCTAGTTTTTAAGCTTGAGACAGATGCGGCTTTCAAAGGTACCCATGTCGTATCGATCCGTAAACGCTGCCGCCATTCCACAATCGTGTTTTTTTATTCAACTTTTGACGCCCAAGATCCGCCATTTTCTTTTTCATAACCTATTATAGAATAGTTGGGTTTTTGAGAATTAGGTAACGATGTCATTGTCAATTTTTAATCGTCAAAATCCGTTTCGATTTCGTTTCCTAGATACAATGTATAAATGTGTATGAATATTTGCTCCTGTAATTGAATAATATTATATACACCTATATTGGTTAAACATTTTTCCAAAACAATATCTTTTCCAATTTCTATATACAATCCAAATTGAAAAAAAAAATAGTAAATTTATCATTAAGTCGAATATAAATTCATCGTTTCACTAACAAACGAATAATATCCTTCATGTTATCACATCATCGTGCACCACATCGAGTGCTGCTGTAAATAAATCGACATAACAATTTGCAAATGTAACCGCCATCCTCATTCAACCAGCAGGTTGATTGTTTGAAACGATATATTTGCATAATGTATGCGAATACTCTAGAGCATCAGTTCCATTGCGTTATAATACATATTATATAAATTATTCTGTATTGATAGCAATAATTGTGCAAGTTAAATTTAATATTCAAACGTAGGAATTAAATAGGAATTTGTTGAAATGATACAAGTAACATATAACAATATTGCGTGGAGCTTAATTTCGTTAGACATTTTGTTCTATGGACGTAATTTTAATCAAAAATTTTACTTGTGTTTCTTATAAGGGTGGAGTCCTATGGTATTAATAGTTAATATATTTTTTTAGCTTTACGCTGTATACGTTATATAGCACAGTAAAAGCAGAGGGAACCTAGTGATAAGCTACTCCATTTTCTACTTTCCGCCAATTTTTTTTGAAACCAGATTAAGCAAATGAAAATAATAGTTTTCTCTGAATAGGAATCGAACATTTAATCAAAGCTATTATAGGTACTCTGACGCGTTGTCACGGGTACGTAAGATATTTGTCCCAATAACAAAATAAAATAAATAATAAAAATTAATATTATTGTGACAGTACCCAGGAGTTCTATATCGCTATAATAAATGGCAGTGTCATCAAACCGCACGTGACCAACGCTATATCCTATAGCTACTTATAGAATAAAACGTTGCCTACGTGCGGCAATTCATAAATGCTCTTTTTAAAAAGTATAGCCTCTTTACCTACCACCTATATTTCTTACATTAATCTAATTATAAAAATATCTATATTATATTTTTAAAATAAATATATATAAAAAAAAATATTATTTTATAACAAAGTTAATAAAAAAATATTTTAAAGATTTTCTGTATAAAGTAAATAAATTTACTAAGCGAATGAACGAATAAAAACAATGAGAGTAGTTTATGTAAATGCTTCAATAAGTCTCAATTTCGCTAAAAGGTAATATTAAATAAAGAGCTCGACGTAAACAACTACCGCCTTAGGAATAGTTGATACAGTTGCTTACAGTAAACTAAGTTGCCTTTGAAATTGATGGAAACTTTTATTCGTATAATGGAGGTAAAGTGAGTCGACTAATGATTAATTAAGGCTTTTCATTCCAGTCACTTTTCAGGCCAGTCGTGGCGCAGGGGCACAATTGTGTCACACACTTGTAAACTTTACTGCAGGTGGATTCAATCCCCACTCTTGGCAATTAAACATTTATCTCAATTATTTATATCTATACTCTACTGTCGAGGCTGTCGCGTTTGGCGGAAAACGGGAACAGGAAACGTCTTTACACTAGTTTCCTTTTGCCTACCATGCAAGTGCATGTGTGTAAGAGTGCGTGTGATTTATTTTAAATCTTTTCATTTGATGCACATTTCATTGAATGCTGAAATCATTTCAAGTAAAAATAAGTGAAAATACAAATAATAATAAAGTAATCCATGAAAATATCCACTTTTTAACACGCTTTTAGCTGTAATTATGTAATAAAATATAAGAACTGGAATTTAAAAACTAGTACTTAATATTTATTTTTAGCTTCACATTGTATCCCGTACATAGCAATGTATGCTGAGATAATCTAGGAACCTAATATTAAGACACTTCCGTTCCCCAATTCTCGCTACCGCACCCAATTCCGTTCCCAAATCTCCCCAGTTTTGTGAACTTAACGCCGCGCTTTGGGTCGTTACCAAAGGGAGAAAATCAAAATATTAATAATTTAATTTCCTCGAGTAGCAATCGAACATACAAAATATCACGTTTCAGTCGCACGTTTATGTCCCTGCGCCACGACTGGCCTGAATATTTTCTATATTTTCTTTTATAAATATTCATAAAATGTAAATTTGCAGTTTCTTCCGTTGAGATAAAATGAATTTTTCTGAAGATACGTAGTCTC
Organism: Heliconius burneyi; assembly: GCA_018247715.1. NCBI lineage: Eukaryota > Metazoa > Arthropoda > Insecta > Lepidoptera > Nymphalidae > Heliconius > Heliconius burneyi. The sequence continues at coordinate 12,896 of DWGR01001553.1, read as the reverse complement.
TTATTTATTTATTTATTATTTTTATTTTCATTCAATATTATTTATTTTATCAAGACTTAATTTAATTTGTGTTTTAATATTATTATATTGAACTTATATGTACGTGACTTAGAGAACGAATTGATGCGTACAAGACGAAATAATGTATATTGTCAGATAGGTTAATAAATATAAATGGTAGTGTGTGATTTTCTTATTTAATGTATTTTAATGAAGTAAAATAAAATGAAAAATATTTTAAAATTGGCATCCTGCACTTACATATATTAACTATGTCTGTTTCAAATTTAGAACTCTCCTAAACAATGGTTTTGCAACACAAATTACTTTATAAAATAAAAAATATCATCAGCATCAGAAAAAATAAAATCTTAAAAAGCACCACCCGTATATCACGTAGCATAAATAACATTTATTCAAAAGCTATATACGAAGTTCTACAGCAATCACGATTTGTCTGTTGGTATAGTTATTAATAGCTTACCTGGCGGCTGACTTAGACGAATGGGGTCGAACCCTGTTGACCTGATACTTGGATTGCCAACGCTTTGTTTCAGCCTCAATTGTGACTGTAGGGACTGTAGACACACAATTGTTTCTGAAATATGAAATTAGGGGCATCGTTCAGCGGAACTTCGGGTCCACTTTTGTGTACCTTTTACTGATATTCAGTCAGCTGTGGCGCAAAGTGTGATTGTAAACGCGACTAGTTGTGGATTCGATCTCCACTCATCTCTCTGATTTGAAATAGATATATATTTTCATTCTTCGCCCTGGCGCCGAGGTAAATTGCGGCATTGAGATTCGTCACTCATCACGCAAAGCCTCTAGGTGCCCTCTGCCTACTCAGCTGCGCTATACAGCGTGAAGCTGATTTTGATTAGATTTTTTAATATTTATAAATTATAAAAACTGATAAGCCTTAGAAATTTTAAGGATGTAAATCACATTAATTAATTTAAAATAAACCATGAAAAGATATAGAATGTCTATTCTTTATAATTCATGTAAATCAAAATCAAAATTCAATCAGCTTCACGCTGTATCCCGCACACAGCAGGGTATGTAAAGTATTATTTTTAGTGATAAAAAAACTATTGTTGTAAGTTGATAATATTTAAAATATTTAATTGTGTGCTTAATTATAATTCAAAAGTTTATTTATTTACAATATACTTTGTCAGTAGTATTCTTTTTTGACCGCAAAAAATGTTATATAAAATGTATTGAACACACCATATTAAGTATATCATACAAAATGTTCATTCTTAATAGTTTACAATGATTGTCATATCATTTATTTCAAAAGTTCTATTTCAAATTTAATAAGACTTCAAAGAAAATTAACTTACTCGACATTCACTTCGAGACCACCGCGTCTTACATGATGCGGCTTGTTTAATAAATTACATTAATTACAGTGAGAAATTGAGACAGGATTCTAAATGGAAGGGAACCCACTATCTAATCAGGCATTTCATTAAAGTCCTGAAAATGTGTCGTAATATATTACTTTGACATGTCATACTGATCTTTTGTATCCGACAAAGCTGTAGTCATCTTGGGTTAATAATATATTTATTTGCCCAACTTCAAAAAAAATGATATAAAGTAAATAGTAATACTGTAGTATATATAATATCAATAATATAATTTATTATTTAACAATTTTTTGTTTCAAATTATTTTTTTATAAAATAACGAAACAACACCTAGGCCAGTTATCTTACAAGTATTTATTATATCGCACAATTAATATACAGAAGTTTCATTAATATTCACTATTAAAATATGGAACATTTACAAAATCCCTGACAATTCATTTTTCTTTAGGAAGTAATTGAGTATGAAGTAAATGATACTCGTATACCGTCGTGGCAAAGAGGAACAAATTTGTGACTGTATACTGGTCGGGTTCCATCCTCACTGGAGAAAATGAAACGGAGGAACTGAGTGTGGGAACCTGATATACAAGTGATAAAAATTTTACATAAATATTCTGAAAATAAGCATATTTATTTTAAATACGTAGGTGCTGCTATTCATTATAGCGCAGTAGAATATTACGGAATATGGTACAAAATACTCGTATATTTGAACATGCGCGGGCACTTTAATGTCTACGTGATTGGATTGAAAATGAAAAATATAACATCACTGAAACGACCTCGTATAACTATTGGCATACAAACTTCATGCAGGTAATAAACCTACACAATAAGCTGTTATTATAATAACACTTACTATGTAATATAGGGTCGATGTGGTGCTGTGGCACTAGTGTGTAACTGACTGTAAACGTGACAGGCCATGGGTTCGATTCTCACTTGAGGAAATGAAATACTCAATAGTTTTGAGGAGTGCGTGGTGCTCCGCCACTAAACACGCAATACCTCAAGTATTCGGGGAAAATGAGGAATGGAAGTGTTTGAAAGAACAAAACAACCTAGTGTTAAGACACTCCGTAACCCACTTTCCACCGAATTTTTCGAGGGTTTGCGTGTTAAGTGGAGGAACTTAACGAAGATATGAAAATTTTAATAAATAACAATTCATGCCCCAAGTGAAGATTTAGCCCACAGCTGGCAAATTGTTTTTTTTTATTTTGTTATGTTTAAATTATAGACACTCGTTTTGTTAGTTAACTCTTCAGTGAAATGAGGGAATCTTTTTTTTCAATCAATGCAAGCCGTTACGTAAATAAATGCGTTTTGTTTCGAATGAAAACATAAAGAATAGATAACATAAATATATAAGTTTTATTTACTTTAAATATTTAAATGCACTCTCCATCAGTAAAATGAAATAGTAAAAGCATGTGAAGATACCATTTATTTGAGTCCCACCACAAACTCTTTGTTAATTCAAATGAGGTCGGTCGGTGGACGACCATGTTTGCTTTGTGTAATTACATTTGTGGTAAGAAGGACTATTGTCAGTATTTAATTTGAAAGCTCTCTTCTCTACAATGTTTTTAATAATTTTCCTTTAATGAATCTACTGTTCATTGTTTTTGACTTTTATGAATTTTCATTACTCAATCCGCACTACAAGCTATTGCTAATGAAATAATTTTGGAATTTAATTTAATGCAAGCATAATACTATTTTTAAATATAGGCTTTCTTTGTTTACAAAAATATCTCTCTCTTAAAAATGTAGTTAGAAAAAGAAAAGACATTATAATTCAGAAATTTACCAATAAAAGACAGATATAAAAATAAATATAAATATTTTATAGGTATTTATGTTATGAGATAAATACCTATAAAAATTCGTCTAAGAAATTAACTTGAACCGGACTATCTTTATAATCGTACCTGAAAATCTGTTGCACTTACTTTCATAATAAAAATATTAAAGACGTTCAACGTGTCACAAGCATTTTCCATTAATAAAAACAAAGCGAGAGTCGGGCTAGTCCACCGAAGGTTCCGTACAAAAATTGGAAGAGTTGAGCTTTTTCTGAAACTCAGGATTCCCTTTCATCTGATACCTCACTTGAACTAGCTTTAATACTAAATTTTGCCATTTTGCTTTATGTTAAGTAAATTGATTTTCTACTTTTTATTTTATTATTGCTAGTCGGTCTTTTTTTGTTAAAAATATTGATTGTGCCGATTATATAAACAATTACACGAAATGCTTGTTTTTAACAATATCGTCCCACGTATAATTGATAATACACAATAAGCGCTGAATGTGTGAAGGATGCTTTACTCGTAACTGTTAATTGCGACGTTAACTCGATTGAGATATGCAACTTCCTTATAATCTGCAGTATTGCAACTAGCGGTAGATATTGAATAATGCGTGATGATGGGTTTTGCAAATAAAAAAAGGAGAAAACGTCCAAGTTTACGTTTTTAATGTACATTTTTAAATATAAAGCGTAAAGACGGTTGCACTTCACTCATGTATCTATAATTAATTTACAATAAAGAATTCAAGATTTTATTTACACAACATTATTATATATAGATACATACATTCATACATACATACAGTACAGACGATACGATAGTTGTAGGTTCCATTTCCTTAAGGCAAGTATTTTGGTTTTTTTTAAGGGAAAAGGACAATAGAAACGAGCGTTCGGGTCACCTGAAGGTAAGTGATCACCACCGCCCACGACACCGTGTAACACCAGAAGAGCTACAGGTGCGTTGCCGGCCTTTGAGGTGGAGATAGACGCTCTTTTTGAAGGGACCCACGTCATATCGACCTGGAAACACTGCGGCGGGTCGGCCATTCCACAGTTTCCGTGTTAAGTTTTGGTATTCTGAGTGGTTTAAGTAGACGAAATGTCAGGCTATAACAATATGATATACATTTGGAAAAATTGGCATTGAAAATGTTTATTAGACACACGAACAGAAATGAACTTTTATTTAACGTCCCATCTGTCAATTGGCTTGTTAATTAAAGCAATTAAGAGTTCTGCGGTAACCCGCACACAACCTTATTGATAGCTCTTATTGATGTAACGGGTTGAGTGATTAAATATAACATCGACAATAGATTTTTTAAGAAACCACAAATAGAAATGGGTACTTAAATTTTAAAAGGCATTATTTATAAGGAATCAAAATATATTTACAAGATTCATTGTAGAACAGAGGATTGAGAATTGTGAATTGTATTATATTACTGTGTCTTTTATTAGGAGGTGAAAGTCATGTATGTTGTATCACAAATATTGTTATTAAGATTATGCGACATAAATCTAATTAACTAGGATGTGATTATGTCAGCAGCAATACGGATCGGTTACTATCATTAAATATTCCACGGTGATCACGTGATGCACGCGACCGACATTCAAATACAATTGAGCAATGATCATAACGCGTACCGAGAGCGGTCATATCTAATATATGTGTTCATTAATATTAATATTACATCCCATGCGTTCAATTGTAGATGTTATACTGTATCGCAGCACAGTGTGTGACTGTAACGCGACGGTCGCGAGTTTGATCTCCACTCGGAGTAATGATAATATCCATTAATATTTTAATTTCTTCGTTCTGGCACAGTATACTTGTACTCAACACGTAAAACATCGGAAAATTCGGCGAAAAGTGGGGAATGGAGTGTACTAGGTTTCTTCAGCCTATCCTGTATGCGGGATACAGCGTGAAGTTGTCTTATGTTATATACATTTCGAACGTGGATATTTTTTTTTATTAACATTTAATGAATAAAAAATCTGCTTCAGCATTAGTCAAGCTTATAATCAAATAAGCTGAGTGCAGTCCATGTATGTAAATGCGGGATTTGAGAACGCACGAGCATTCTATTCTATTCTACTGTTTCTTCTTGATACACAGTTGAATAATCCATTTTGAGAACAAAGTTACTCTGCCGTTTATTCATAAACCTTTTATCCTTCATATCAAATAAATGTTCGCTGTATCCCGCATACAGCATGGTAGGCAGAGGGAATTTAGTGTTAAGACACTCCATTCCCCATTTTCCGCCGAATTCTGGAGGCATTGCGTGTTGTATGGCGAAACTGAACGCCGCCACTTGCTTGCTTGAGAACCAGAGCGAAGATTAGAAAATATAAATTGAAATAAATATTTCATTTTCTCAAATGGGGATCGAACTCTGTGAGTTCGATCCCCATTCTGGTGTCGAGGTTAAGCGCGGCGTTGAATTCTGTCACTCAATATGCATTGCCTCGTGAATCCGGCGGGAAGTGGAATATTTTAACACTAGGTTCCCTCTGCCTACCCTGCTGCGTGCGGGATACAGCATGAAGCTGATTTTGTTTTTATATAGGAAGTAGCAATAAGTATTCGCAAACATATAAAAGATGGAAGCAACGTACTCGTACTACAACAAGCGAGCAAAACCGCGCCTGATCGTTAGTAGTAAAATTAAATTTACCTAATTAAAATCGAACCATAAAAGGGTATTTAAATTTTAAAAAAATTGTCATATTTAGATCTAAACTGAAAATATTCGCTAATTTAAACAAAATCTACATAATATTTATTTATGGATAAAAGTACTTACAATGTGTCGAGCAACTCCGTTATTACGTAGAAGTGAAAAATATTCATACAAATCGTTTTTAAGTCTCCAGATTTTCAATGTGCGGCACAAACGACCTCATTTGCTGGTTAAATGAAAAACGTAACTACCTTAACTGCGCAGAAGGGTTTACCTAAGTGCGTAAAACATTTTGTGTTATATTTTCTACTGATTTCTACGGAGCTTAACATATTACACTTAATATGATTTTCAGTAATAATCTACAAGTAGTGCTTTCTTAACTTATTCTCTGTTATGTAAGTTATATTCTTATTTTATGTAAGTTATCTCTTACATAAAATAAGAAGATAACTTACATAACAACAACAGTTCTTTTCTCTGTTATGTAAGTTATCTTTACTGTGTCAGTCATTGCTCAATTTGATCCACTTACTAATATAAAATTTGGCTCAAATTAGCGTTATGACTTCAGTTCTGATGGCAATAGAATTGCAAATAATCAATAGTATTGTTAATCCAAAATGGCCGCTGCAACAAAATGGCGGATTACAAATTTATGCAAAACCCTCATAATATGGGTATCAAATGAAAGGATTGAAATTAATAAGTTTGTTTTTTTCAATAACGAATATTTTATTGTTAAAAAAAATGTAATTATTCTAAAGCTGATTGCTGATGTTGTTGGAATTAAAATAATATATCTTTTATTATTAAAGTACTTCATTTTATTACTACCATCTCATCTAAGTTACAATTAAACTTAATAAGTTACATTGAACTATTCTAAATATCTTTTTAATATTACAATACAAGTTTAAAATATTATCATAAAACCATAACATTAGTATTCTCGCTTTGAATTCAAAGAGATAAGAATTATTTGTAAAGTATCGTAAAATGTTCGTCAAGTCGCCGAAACAAGAAACTTTCAGGTTTATGTCTCATACACCCAAAAGTTTACATGATATCACGCACCCCACTCCTTACTGCAGTTACTTTTATTCGCGTTATTTAGAATCTTAGTTAACGACTTACTGTAAGAGATGAGATACTCTGTATGTACGACATTTCATGAATAAGTATGTTAGTTTGTAAGTACATTTTGTTTACTGTTTTGGCAACACTTACTTTTATGTTTTGTCCAGTGGCAACATCAAGTTGTTTAGTTAGTGCCTAAAAATGGCTGTACTTTGTATAACGAGTTAAATGTGATTGTCCTAAATAAATGTTTAAAGTTAAGTTATTTGTGAAAATCATTCATCCAGTATTTAAACAAAGTATACAATAATTAATAATCTAATTAGATATATTCAAGTTTTAAATTGATTGTGACGTCATCTGAGTAGTGGAGATGAACTGAGTGATATTTTTTTTTTGAAAACATAGAACTTCTAGAACATAGAACTTCATAGAGCATCTTAGTTCTCTTATGCTCTTATGAGTAAAACTTTAACTTGAATCTCATTTAACATTTATTTTTTTGATGGGATCAAGTAGTAAGTACCTTTATAATTATTTGCAATGGTTTCTAATTCTTTGTAATGGTTTCTAGTTCTTTTGACATTATTAGATTGAAAAATGTTTGTTAAAAATATGATGAGTTCCTGCAGCGTAGCCATATTGAATTACTGAACAAGTTCTATGCTATGAACGCCAACTAAATAACTGTAACGCAAAACTTTCATATTGTAATTTTCTTTTTAATGGTTGTATAAGGCAATGAACATATTTTCCTTATTCTTCAACGCTATGACCAGCGAGGCGAGAAAATTTATGTGCATCTAAGGATATTTATCATGATAAATTCGCCCCATGTCGGTGTAAAAAGTAAATAATGTGTAGCAGACGGGCAACGCGAGGAAGGAATTTGTATACTATCAATAAAGGAGAAAATATATTGTTTTCTCCTCCTCTTTTATTATTTTAAACATAAAAAGTTCATGTTTATAATATAATACATAGATATTTTATATTAATGCAGAAGTGGTCTTGGTTGTTGCGTGATCTAAATCGGCGGTCGTAAATTCGATTAGTATTATTTCAAATTTCTATAGAAATTTGTATATTTTTGTACACACAGCTTCTGAGACTGAATGGGACGGTTGTAGGTTCTATCCCACTTGGGACGATAAATTATTTTCATTTCCTCGCTATAGATTACTTATTGCAGGCCGTTTGCTTTACATAAATTGCGTACTTTTCAATGAAGAATTTAAAACGTATATAGAACTTGTCTAATGTAATAATTCATTCTTTATTAGGAAACTCTTTTTACGTAACATATTATAACTAGGCATGTATATTTTATTTTCAGATTAGTCGAAACATTTACCTATCAGTGTGCAAAATCATATGTTTCAGATGTTCAACAAACATAAAAGAAAATGGAAAAAGTACAATCCCCTGAGCGTGAATTGGATTTATTAAAATACTTTTGTTACATTGTTCCCCCACAGATTCAAAATAATGAAGACGCTCTGATGAGATCAAACTCAATATAGTTTACCGGTTTTATATCAAACTTCCTGACTGCTGAGATTACGATGCGTAACCTCAGCACCTCTCCTATGAATAAATTACATGTTGGACTTATATTTTCTTATTTAATATGTTTGTGTAAAAAAATTTTACATTCATACAATAGAAAATAGTATTCAAATTATTTATATTTGTCAGCTTTACGCTGCTCTGTCCCGCATGAAGCAGGGAAGGCAGAGGGAGTGTTAGACATTCCACCCCCCACTTTCCGTTAAATTATGGAAGCATTGTGTTCTGAGTGGCGTAACTCAACGCCGCGCTTTGCCTCAGTACCAGGGCGAGGAGTTGAAAATAGTAAATATTTTTTTTTTTCGAATGGGAATCGAACGTACAACTTGTCGCTTTTACAGTCACATGCTTGTGCCCCTGCGCCACGACTGGCCCCAACTGGCCTATTTTATATTATTTATTTGACAGACTTATGCAAGAAAAGAAGGTTATCAATTCGACTGTCTTTTTTATGTTTATTACCCCCGAAATTGTGACTGGATGAACGGTTTTGATTTTTTATTTGAAAGCTAGTGCTTCCCGTGTGGTCCAATTTTTTTGGGTCCTTTTCTGTCAATGGTATCTATGAGTATGTGAAAATCACATACGAATAAGTCTTAACTTTGCACAAGGTATCATCAAAATCAGTTAACCCAGTCAAAAGTTTTGAGATATGTTTCTTACAAACATAATAGAAATACAGTCGAATTCATTCCTTACAGAAGTCGGTTAATAGAATAATAGGAAATTAAGATCGGCTTGGTTTGAATACTCAGAGCACATAATAAGTAATTATCATTTTTTATATAAAATAAAAAGATTTCTCCTTTAATGTAGCCTTCTTCTTAATATTAGGCTTCTCCTGTCTACCCTACCCATGCGAGTTACAACGTACAGCAGAAAAAAATATTAAAAATGAAGAAAAAATACACACAAATAAATAATAACAATAAAAAGTTAAGAAACCTACAAATATAAAGTTTAAAAAATGATACGAACTCTACAAGCATTAATCCAGACATTTTTCATGACATTTGCAATCTGGTCACGATCGTAAGATGAGCTGCTGCAACAAAAATGAAGATAAAGAGCGGGTCTCACAATAAGTTTCTACGTTGCGCTCTTTAATTTGTAGAAACGTGATAGATGAATCATCATTTTATTATTTTCGCAAGTAAAAATGTATGAGAACATTTTTAGCAGAAATATTACTGTTACTACCATCCAATGCTTCTTTGACTCATTTAAATACATAAAACAATAGAAAATAATTTACTTAAGACTGTCGAAAGCTAAATAGAAAACGGAAATAAGATTATTCACTAAGCTTTCTTCGTTAACCAGATTAAAAAAAACTACTTTATGTTAAATTCGCAGCATCCCATATTTGGGCAAGATAGTCAGATATATAATCACCATTAAGAGTTTCTTTTGTTTTCATGAAAATAAATCAAAAGCCGGTCAAGAGGGAATCGAACTTTTCTTTGAAGAGTTCTGTAGTAGCTTTTTACCATTTTAGAAACGAATATGTCGCAAAGTATTGACATAATTAAACAAAACTTTTGGACACCTCCATTTTAAAATACGTATCTAATAACACCCCACACAGATGTTTTCTTGTTTTTTATTCATCTTATTATTTGCTCCATATAAATAAGCACACCGTGCTGTGTGTCATGATGTGTTCATGTAAATGACTAACTGAATGTGCTCGTTCAGAAACAACCTTAAATGATAAATTATTGATTTGGGTAAGTATTTATAATATTATTGATAAAATAACTGTATTGATTGCATATTACAAAAAATACTCAAACCGAATCTAATAATCCAATATCGAAATCGAATTCAAAATAATTAAATGAATCCAATATATATCGAATCGAAAATATTTGTCCTCCTTGTTTTAATAGTCGGTTAAAAAACTGTTTTACTATCCATCTCGTAGATAAAAGAATAAACAAAACACTACTGACTAAATAATTTCTGCAAAACAATTATAAATGAGGTTGACGTTGTATTCTGCACACAGCAAGGAAGGTAGAGATAACCTAGTGTAAGACACTCCGTTTGCATCATCTGCCCGATTCTGAAAACATTGTGAGTTGAGTGGCTGAAGTCTACCGACAGCAAATAAATGTGAATATCCCTACGCCACGACTGGCGAAACTAGATACAAATTATTATAACAATTAAGTGAAAATAGTCGATATACCTAAACCATAATTTAGCAGCCTATTTCTTAAGTTAAATAAAGATGGCGCGAATGGTTTTCGCCTAACCAATAGAGATTAATGATATATTTATTCAGAAATCATCTATTATTGTACATATTACATATATATGGTAGAACATATATGTGGTAGAACATATGTACATCTAAACATGTGGGGTAATCAACAAAATCCATTATTTACAAGACCGTCTTTGCGGTCCTCTAGTTAGAATAACCTTTATTATTCATTTAAGACATCCCTTATAAGTGCTTGGCTTGACCCACAAAAGGAATTGTTACTATAGAATAAATATTTAATGTCGTAAATTAAAATATTTAATTTGAATCTTGAATGAATATGTAAATTTAGTAAAGGTATGATTTCAAATCAAATTACTAAATTAATTAATAAGACCAGTCGTGGCGCAGGGGCAAAAAAGACTGTAAAACCGACTCGTTGTGGGTTCAATCCCCACTCGAAGATATGACATATTTATTTAAATTTATATTTCCTATTTGTTCGCTCTAGTGTCGAGGCAAAGCGCGGCGTTAAGTTCTACCACTCAACACGCAATGCCTCCAGAATTCTGCAGAAAGTGGGGGTGGGATGTTTTAATACTAGATTTCCTCTGGCTACCCTGCTGTGCGCGGGATACAGCGTGAAGCTGATTTAATCTGATTTTAAATTAAATAAAAAATTATAATTATTATATGTCATACTTCATAAATGATTGCAACAAAATCCTGTTACGCAATTTAGGCATTGTAACTAGGTAGACTAGCCCAACGCTAGTTAACCGCCTTCTGGCCAGACGAAAAAATTTTCACCCTTTTACCGTTTAGCAGAGTACAGAGAGGACATTATGTTGAGACACACCTTACTCAATTCATCTAATTTTCGAAGCATTAAGGGTTGCGCTGTGCTTTGTCGACCAGAAGGGGTGTGAAAGTAATTTAAATATAAGTATTCATACATTCGAGTGAGGATTGAACTCACAGTTACAGTCAGGCGTTGTCCCACTGCGCCACAAAAGCCCCAATGAAAAATATACACTTATTAAATTATTTGTATTTTATTAATTAGTACATGATTTATCTTATATAAAAACAATATAAAAACATAAAAGCAGTATAAAAATGCAGCGTAAAAATATTTTTTATAAGGAATAAAAAGATTACACTTTTATTCATTGTTTAGCCTTTAGTTTCAAGAACGCTTTTAAAACATAAAAAATACTGTCTCGGAAATGACTCCTAAGGAAAGTGAGGCTCTAACAAAGAGGACAGAGAGACATTAAGCAGATTGTAAGACTGTCGCTTTGTAGAAGAAAATGTTAACAATTTACAAATTGCATGTTGGAATTTCACTTCATATATTAATAATCAAATTTCTTTTGATGTCGGTATTTATTCTTACATTGTATAGTATTTTTTTTTATGGAAAACGACATGGCAAACGAGCTTACGGGTCACCTGATGGTAAGTGATCACCGCCGCCCATGACCCCGCGTAACACCAGAGGAGCTGGTCTCTTCCAGGCAATATGTTATTTACGAGTACTTCTTAATTACTACTTTATTATACTTTAACACAAACTATTTATTTTTTTACATCGAAGGCAAACTTTTATTCTTCAATAAGACTTTTTATCATGTTACAGAATATTTAAAATAGGAACTTTGAGACTAAAAAGTAGCCCCAATTCTCTTAAGCAGTCAAAAGTCAAAAAGTATGTGAATCCAAGAAAAGTTGAGGCCGTCGTGGCGCAATGAGCAGCGTCTGACTGGTAATGCAAGGATCTTGGGTTCGAGCGTCATTAGGGTGAACAGATTGTTTTCATTTCATCGCTCTGTCAAGGATAAATGCGGCATTAAGTTAGCCCACTCAACTCACGAAGTTTTCGTTCTTGGGAAAGAAAGCAGAGATAGAAGGATTTTGACATTTAGTTGTCAATGCGTTCCCTATTTAATTTGAAGAAAAAACAAAGCAGTATTGTATAGTTGTAATACAGTAGCCGCTGAATTCAGCAGAAAGTGGGGAACGGAGTGTTCTAACACTAGGTTCCCTCTGTCTTCCCTGCTGTGTGCAGCGTGAAGCTGATTTATTTTATTTATTTTAAAACGACATTTAAAAGTAGTTACATTTTCTATTAA
>DWGR01001552.1:0-15865 GCA_018247715.1 Heliconius burneyi | reverse complement strand
TAAATGTGCAATTTGATTCTTATTAGGAGGAGAATTCGAGAAATTTTACGGAAAATGGACATAGCGAAATATTTAATGTGCGGTGCCTTAAGAATTCCGCGTAAAGAAGGGAACGGGAACGGAGGGGCACAGGATCTTAATGGGAAGTGGGGTCTGTTAGCACTACATTCCTGAGTTTCCTCTGCCAAATGTGTGCACAAGTGTTGACGTAAGATTATTATACGTGATATAATTACAAAGATACAAAATAAATGGATTTAAATTCTGCACTTTTTGGGTGTCCGAAATTGCACTTTCTCAATGTCGCAAAATATATATATTGCTTGTAAATGAAAACTTATAGTTTTAATTTGAATTTATTTCTTTGTTATAAGCATATGTTATATGGTTTTAAAATTACAGAAATACAAAAACTGAAGTATAAAGCTTATATAAGGTCATCATTACATTGTATCTTCGTATAATACAATCCAGCTTAAATACTTGAATAACTGCATATTGCCAATTCATTTCAGAAATTTAGATCTAAAATCGTAATTGTAAGTATATCTATAATACATTTCTTTTGAAAAAACAAAGCATATTACAAATACAAAAAATAAAAGACTACCCACTTGAATAAAAATTGCGTAATTTCGCTGTCCCAAAACTGGTCGCTAAAGTCTTGTGGTTGGTAGGTAAGCCCTCTCGTTAAGTCGTCGAACGCGTTCTCGAGTTCCAGCAACAACGGCCTGTTGAACCAATCGCTGAGGCGAACGAGGCCTGCTAAGTGCCTGTTTTCTGTGACCAACCTGTAAGGGGAGTACGATATAAATAAATCCTTATATTTTGGTTTGAAAATATATTTTATGAATTTTCTTACTATTATTTTTATGATTTATTAATAAAATAATATTTATTAAAAAGTTAAATACTAATATATATATATATATATATATATATATATATATATATATATATATAAGAGAATGAACTTTAAAGTGTATTCTTTCCTAATGAGATAATATGCATCTACGGCATACATAGTGTCGTTTTGTCCTTGTTTAACCTTTTATATAGGGTTATTTCTATTACAATGTTATACTACATATCAGACTAAAAATAACTACTGGACAAGTACAGTACTTGGTGAAAATATTAAAGAAAAAGATATTTATTAAAATAGTAAAAGGAAATTGTGGTAAATATTATTCTAAAATTTAAATGAAAACTCACTGCAAGTATCCTCTTATCAGCGTGTGAAAATGTCTAAATGCTGCGGTTGCGTGTTCGTCTAACACTGTAGGATCGACCTGTGGATTGTAATCATTTACGTATCCATGTGCACCCGGGTAGATAATCTTGTTTTTGACCAAATTTTCATGACCTATAACATAAAATGCATATAAATATCTGTAGTTTCTGGTATTAATAGACTTATATATGTGTGTGGTATAAACCAGGACTACGTAATATATTAGTGTTATTTACACAACTGTATAAGATGTATTAAGTGCATAAGTGCAATTCGATGTAGCTTGATGGAATTGTAGGACTCAAATATTTGCGAGGAAAATCAAATAATATCTTAAAACGCTTAAATTACAATTGATTCAGTGCATAACAGAATAGATAACCATACTAAAATAATAATGAATATTCGCGATAATTTATTATAAAAATATGTAAAATCAATCTCTTTGTTAAATAAAAATATATATTTAAAAATATATACATAGAACTAGCACGAGTTGTCAATGTAAAAAGGACGCTTGATGTGATTGAAATTTTGATACGCACTTTTAGATTTGGAGCAAAAGAGGAAAGTGGTCCTCTAAAATAATGTATTAGAATTTAAGATATATATTGAAATATAAGTTCTGTAAAAGCCTAGAGGTGTTTGATTCCTTTACATCAATACTTGGAGCGGAAGAAGAAAGAGGTCCTCTAGAATACCATGACGTAATAATATTAAAGACACACATTGTACTAGCTCAATAATATTTAGCTCTCGAAGAAATATAAGTTCTGTAAAAGCCTAGAGGTATTTGATTTCATTACAGTAGTATATTCATATAGTTCAAGCGAGTGAAGTCCGGGGCTCTTAGTAGTGAATATGAATATCTTTTCATTTCTAATTAATTCTTGTATAATTAGCATTTTTTCTCCCCCAATGAAAAACTTTGAATAGCGATGCTTTTGTAAAAAAGTTTCTATTGAGGTACTGTCAAACAAAGATTTAAATATTTAAATTCAAATTTCGTTGTGGGCAGATGTGTTTTTAAAGCCTAATTGGATAAAACTCTGTCGTATTTGCATGTTATAAGAGGCGTAGTAGTAATTACTTAAATTTTCAATTAATGTATAGGAGTCAATATAAGACAAGTTACATTATTTTGAAAATATTAAAGAATAAGTAGTATTTGCTCTTTACTTTCAACCATAATTTAAATTAATATTATTAATTCCATGCGATGTACGCCTATAACTGTACCTATTTGAAGTCGAAGTTTGTACATATATACATAAATGCTATTTGCTCACTCAAATTTTGAACAACTATTGCTCTACCGAGGTTGATTTAACTTGCAAATTCTAGGATCAGAAGCGCCTCGTGTTATACAAAAATATTTTATGTAACAGTTTGCTTTGCTGTCATGCTGTTATTGTATTGTGGTAGTGTATCATATTAATAATATAAAAAATGCAGCTTCACACATGCAGCAGAGAGAGAGCCTAGTGTTAAGACACTCCGCTCTCCATTCTTCACTGAATACTAAGGGAATTGCGTATTGAGTAGTGGAACTCAGTGCCGCCTTTAGCCTCGACACCAGGGCGCAGAAATGAAAATATAAAATATTCCAATTCCTCGAGTGGGTATCGAACTCACAACCTGTCGCGTTCATAGTTCACTTGTGCCACTGGAATTCAATGGATTTTTCACACATTCATTTACTCACCCAAAAAGATCGGCAACCACTCGTAATAGTTAATGTACTGCATTTCAGCTATAACGATGCGTCGGGCTTCTTGGTATACAGTCTCGTCATCCCAGTGCGGATTTAGAGAAGATAAGATATCAGCTACTCTGTTGTGCTCTCTTAAAATAATGATCTGGAGGATTGTTAGTTGCGGATTCTGGTTTACTCTGATATCACCTGTAGACAAAAAACATTTAAAAATTTTATATATTTCTTGTATATAAAAATGGAAATATTTTTTATTATATATTATTTAGATATAATTATTTAGATTTATGAAAAATGTTGCGTTAATGTGTTATATAAAGAGGTATAAATTCAAATCCACCTTCGTCCAAAATATTTAAATAGAGTGGTAAATCCACTTACAATTTCAATAATAAATGGTAACGGAGGTTAAATGATAAGATAAATGGATGGTAACGAGGCAAAGCGCAGCGTTGAGTTCCATCAGTAACACGCTATATATTCGGTGGAAAGTGGAGAACGGCAATGTCTCAATGGGAACGAAGTATCTTAATATTAGGTTCCCAGGTTCCTTCTGTCTACTGTGCTAAAAAATAAAATAAATATAAAAAGAAGTATCTACCTGCCAAGTAACAGGGTTCGTTTGGAGATTGTGCTGATTCACAAGTCAGTGTAACATTAGGATCCTGTGGGGGCCATTGTCGTCCACCTCGAAAGACAGTTGTTAGGCGTCCTCCAGAGAAGGCGCGTATCGCATTAGCCTGGCGTTCGCTGCTACCATACACGTTAGACACATCCATGTAAGCAGTTACTGTTGTCAGCTAAAATATAATTTAAATTAACCAAAAAATATATACAGGTCAATCGTGGGTGCATGGGCACAAGCATGTGAAATGGGAAATGAGGAACGAAAACAACTAATAAAAAGAAATATAAAAAAAGTATACAATTAAAATTATTTATTTCACAATATATTTTATAACAATAAAATTAATAAAAGAGGCCGTTGTGGCGCAGCGGCACAAGGTTTACGCGACGGTTGTGGGTTCGACCCCCACTCGAGGAAATTAATAATTTATTTACATTTATATTTTTATTTCTTCGCTCTGGTGTTAAGGAAAGAGCGACGCCTATAAATTTGGGCGGAAAGTGGAAAACGAAATATCTTTACACTAGGTTCCCTCTGCTTACCCTGTTGTATGCGGAATACAGCGTAAAGCCGAAAAAAATAATAAAACAACTAATAAAAAGAAATATAAAAAAAGTATACAATTAAAATTATTTATTTCACAATATCTTTTAAAACTATAAATTTAATAAAGAGGCCGTCGCGGCGCAGCGCCACAAGGGTTACGCGACGGTCGTGGGTTCGATGTCTACTCGAGGAAATTAATAATTTATTTACATTTATATTTTTATTTCTTCGCTCTGGTGTTAAGGAAAGAGCGACGTTCAATTCCGCCACTCAACACGCAATGCCGGAAAGTAGGAAACGAAGTGTCTTACAACTAGGTTCCCTCTGCCTACCCCGCTGTGTGCGGGATACAGCGTGAAGCTGAAAAAATATATATTATGACTTCAGCAAATTTCATTTAGACGAATATGCTAACGTTAAACGTGAGATTAGGTAATTTAAATTTGTATTTACACAACATTAGATGTGGGTAGGTAGGTATTATAAAAGGTTTTTGTATAATTTTATGGTACGCTGATCTTTATACTCTATTGTCGATATTTAAAATTAAATTAAGTAGTAAATTGCTTGATATTTTAATAAGAAAAACATCCATTATGATAATATATATACATACAAAATCGATGTTGAAATTTAATTTTGATTTGATACAATTTCAAATTGGCTTGAATATAAAGAACACAATTTCTAAAAAGTCACTTATCGTCAAGAGGTCGTGCGCAGGGGTACGAGGATGTATCTATAAACGCGACTGATTGTGGGTTCGATTCCCACTTAAAGAAATTATTTATTATTTATTAATATTTTAAAAGCTTCGCTATGGTATCTAGGCAAAGCGCGGCGTTGAGTACCACTCAACGCAAAATCCCTCCATAATTCGACGAAAAATGAGGAAAGACGTGTCCTAAGACTAGGTTCCCTCTGCCTACCCAGCTGTGTGAGGAATAGAGCGTGAAGTTAATAAATAGAATCAAAGCAACTACTTAATTACTAAATTTGAATTCGTGTATTGTTTGCCGTTTTAGTAATTTTTGATTGAGTAGAATTAAGGTACCATAAATCTGTGTCAGTCTTGTATACCTAAAGCGAAACCGCGAGTACAACATGTCTGGCAGCCCATCCATCATTTTATTACATTTACAAATTACTGCAGACCAATTTTATATTGCTCATGAGAATTACTGTCCTACAAGTATATTTTGCTCACACACACACACATGCTTGTGATTATGAACACGACAAGCTGTGGGTTCGATTCCCAATCGGGAGAATAAATTATTATTTATTAATATTTTCAGTTCTACGCAGTGGTAACAAGGCAAAGCGCGTCGTTAACTCACGCAGCTCGAAAATTCGGTGGAAAGCAGGGAATTTTTCCTAATAAAAATAAGTTGTAACGAGCAAATAAGAATTGTATTGGAGCGCTTGTATTGGAGATTTCCAAGCGGCGCGGATTCAAATCCCTCAAAATTTTAATACGTTTTCTTGCACAGCATTTTTCTTTACTAAGTCTGGAATAACACTTTAAAAAGGTTAAAAATTTAAAAAAATAATATTCTCTCTTGTCGAACGATAATTCTAAGTTCTAAGTTTCTAATTGTCTTTGGGTAGCGGAAATTTGTTAAAAAAAATAAAATAAGTTGTAACAAGCGAATAAGAATTTCGACGTAGCTGGATGAGAATTAGTTCAGAGCGCTTCCAAGAGGCGTGGGTTCAAATCTCACTCGCACGCTCAAATTTTTACGTTTTTCTTAGTATTTTAAATATAATTATTTTTCTTATTTAATAGTAATTTTTCTTTCCGAAGTGTAGAATAACACTTTTAAAATGTAAAAAGATATTTCGTATTAATACTTAGCAATAAATGTTGATATTTAAAAAGTGAGTTTTTAAAAGGCTACTTATTAGTTAACCTAAGAAATATAGTCTATTTGTTAAAAAAGTAAATATCAAAAATTATTTTTAAAAAACTTACGGGTTCAGCGGGTGCATATGGCGATGTGCATCCTCTATCTCTCGTAGTACCAGTTCTTACAAAATTCATACACTGAGTACCGACTTGAGAGTGGACAGGGTCGTTGGGCGGTACTATAATTGGGGCACACTGGGGATTTGTATGCGCGTCTGCAGATAGCTGACCGTTGTCATCGCAACAAGTTAATGGATCTTTATCTGTAAATTTAAAATACACAGATAGATATTTTTAATGGAAATTATTTAAAAAATATATATAAGCAGCCAAAAACGTTCCCACAATATAATAAAGCTTAAGCTGCACTCCACACACAAACGACTAAAACGAAAAAAACAAAAATGATTGAAAATGTAATAATGTCTATATAAGCATGGATACACACACGTTCATATATATTTTTTAGCTTCACGCTGTATCCCATAAACAGCAAGGTAGGGTTCGCCACCTTCCGCTGAATTTACGAGGTGAAAATACATAAATGGTTATATTATGAAATATGGTGATTATTTTAATGATATATATATGCTTATAATAAAATCGTAAGAGGGTCGGCGTCTGTACTTGGAAGATATTTAAAAAACATGTTAATGGGAACCTTTATTAACGTATTAGAATTCAAAACAATGATTTTAAAATTATTGTCTATTTTTTAAATTGTTGTCTGTGTGTTTGTTTTAGTTAATCTCAGAATCGGCTTAACCGATTTGGATAGGATTTTTACTATTGGCTTCTGGCATGCTCCCGAAAACATCTAGGGTATTTTGTAACAATCGGTTCATAAATAATAATGTTATGTTGTTCGACAAAATTGCTACATTCTAAGAGAGTTATATCGTACAAATCATTTGAAGTATATTTCAAGCGGGCGTAGCCGCATGGGCCTGCTAGTTTATAATAAAAACAAATCTTTCACAGCTCCTAATTCTTATATAGCTTAAGTATTTTTGATAATTGATTATTAAAATTAGTTGTTTATTATAAATAAAGAAACATTTAGACAGCACACACAAACAGTTCTAACTAAAAGCGTTAGTCGACACGAACGTAATGTATGAACCTAAATTACAATCAAAATTTCGATCATCTACCTCATTATAAATACGAGTATATACACCTGAACCTGTAATAGAAAGTAAATATTACATATGAACTATATTTTAGAGGCCGTCGTGGCGCATCGGCACAAGGGTGTGACTGTAAATGGTTGTGAGTTCGATCCCCACTCGAGGAAGTGAAATATTTACTAACGTTATATTTCCATTTTCTTCGCTCTGGTGTCGAGGAAAAGCGCGGTGTTGAGTTCTGCCACTCAAAACGCAATTCCTCCAGAATTCGGCAGAAAGTGGGGAACAGAGTGTCTTAACACTGGGTTCCCTTTGCCTGCCCTGCAGGGATACAACGAGGAGCTAATTTATTTATTTATTTTAACTGTATCTTTGAGTCCGTCGTGACGCAAGAGGTCAAGCCATGCGACTTGTAAACGCAACGGTTGTGGATTCGATTCAAGCTCGCAGGATTGAAATGTATTTTTTTTTTCATTATGATTTAGAGTCAATAATAAGGCTTATTAGGTACAAGACATTATTTAATATTCGTATAAATTGTATTTCCATATTTCTGTTTGCAATGAAATAGAATGCTAAGTATTTTTAATTACCTTACATCTTAATTATCCAGATTATCGAAATATAGTATACCCGTTAAACATACTAAATAATAAAGTATGTTAATCTATATCAATGACTATAATACCCACACACACACACACACACACACACACACACACACACATATATATATATATATATATATATATATATATATATGGCTACTGATAGACACACCAAAGATATTCAATTATAACTTGTAATGTAGTAACTATTACATTATATTATTATATTTTTCTATGTATCATATGTATACAGACACCAAAGAAGAAAATCAATTATTTTAATTATTAATATATAATATTAAATAATATACTTACGACTTTGTGCAACACCGGCGGTGAGAGACATGTCGTGCGTTATAATTTGACCCCACTGCTGGGCGTTAAGGTTCCACACAGGGTCAACTAAGTTCTTTTCGGGGAACAAAACATTGCTAACAGTCCTAACGTTTGGAAGCTCATCGCCAGACACAGATCGTGGAAACTGACTTATACCTTAAAATCAAATAAAAAGAAATATATATCTTATTATTTATTTATTTTATTATTTTTACCTTGATATGTCGGACCAGGACACATATGGAACCCTTTTTTGATATGACAAATCCTGATTCATTGTCTTTAAGAAAAAACTGTACTTGATAAATGGACTTTCAATTACTTTAGATTTATTAACGTATTTTATATACAACTACAGACCCACAACCCTGAGATTGAGGCCAATTGCGGCGCAGGGGTACAAGCGTGTGACTGTAAGCGCGAGAGGTTATGGGTTCGATTTTCACTCGAGAAAATGAAATATTTACAATTTTCATTCCTTCGCTCTCGTGTCAAGGTAAAGCGCTGCGTTGAGTTCCGCCACTCAACACGCAGGATTCGGCGGTAAGTATCTCTTAACACTAGGTATCCTTCTGCCTACTAGGGCCTCGAATAAAAAGAAAATACAATACACCTATTTATAGACGTCAGCATGTACTTGACTTCACATTTATTATTTTTATAATTAGTTAATAAATATTGTTACTCAGTCCGTTCTCCAGAATAATAAGCTAACTATAAAATTTGATAAGATATGAATGGTGATAATAATAATCCAGCCGCTACCAACAATGAGCATTTTCAATGAATTAGAGCCATTTAGCCATCTGCGCGAAGAATATTAGCTAGTCACCAGTGATGTCAGATGTACTTGTATATATATATTTTTACTTTGAATTATGTATTTTTTATTTTGAAATCTAATTTTTGATTAAGAATTGTCATAAAATATTTTATGAGGGAGTGTTTATTGCTCTAGGTTTGATTAAAAATAATAAAAACTTTTTCAAAGGAAAACTAAAAAAAATATTGAAAAGACAACATATTCTTTAAAACAATAACATATTTAATGTACATATATATGATTAAGTTTCACTTCAGAGTGAAATTCTTAACTTTTAAAATATATTTACTCCCCGGAATAGTATTCGAACTCATACTTGTGTCTCATCTGTGGCACCATGCTCTCACAGAGCTATTCATTATAATAATATATTACTTAAATACTTTTCAAATCTTATTAGATCTAAGATAGTCTAATTGATTTGAGATCCTTATTCATGAATAGAATGACTTACAGTCTAAAGTTTTGGCTTTTAAATACTAGAGAAATTATTTGTTTGCTTCGCCCGCTTAACGATCACAATAAGTCCACAATAACATAACAATAACATAATTGTTTTTCTTGCTTATAAATAATAAATAATGTATATTATAAACATACTCGTAACTGATCGCGATTTAGCAAATATCATTTATTTACATAGCTCATAAAAAAATCCAACACATTTACAATAATTTTAATTGGGCGGAAAGTGGGGGAAGTGTCATATCATCAGGTTCCCAGGTTCCCTGTGTCTACGCTGCTAAGGGCGCGATACATTGTGAAGCTAAAAAAATATTTTATAACATACGAGATTTATGTCATAAGTGCTATTTTTGTCTATTCTCATATAAAGAAAATATAATAAGGAAGCGACAAAGAGAAAATTCCTTAGAGTGCAATTTAGCTACATATTAAAATTAAAGTGACTTCATCAAAATACCAAGAATAATTAAAATAAACGTTTCAAAGATTTACCTTAACAAGAACTTAACATAATGTTTTTCAGGATAAAATTTTCTTTTGTTGTCGTTGAGGTTTAATTTGTTCAGAATGGGTACTTTTTAAACGATGGTTGTAAAAATAATATATACTCGTATAATATATATTCCATTTGAAACTGATCGTTTTGGACATCACCAAAAAATTCGCAATATATTTATTAATAGCGGAACCCAACGCCGCGGTCAATACTATTAGGACAGTCATAATAATTTGTAATTATGTACGAGTACTTATGTTATTAACTCTTTCCTGCACAGAGTTACTGACGGACACCACATAGGCCACATAGAACCTTAGACTTAGAAACTATAACTTTTCTGGGCCTTGATAACTTAAATTTGCCTTTTGTCATCTTTGGGAGGGTAGAGGAGTAGAGAGGATTTCTCGATTTATTTTAGGGAATCTGAAAATCCTCTCGTACTACGGAACGGATGGCTTAAAGATATTATATTAATATAAGTATTTGCTATTTTACTAAACAAGTAACTTTAACTTACCATCTCCATACTTATACGCGACCAGTCTGCCATAAGGCGTCTGTGGGTTACCCCATGTAGGTCTGAGCAGGTTATTACACGAACCATCTATTGTGCGGTACTTGGATTTCAAACAGAAAGACGGCGCGATACCACATGTTTGTGTAGCTGGGTCTTGCCCAGACCCAACAGGTGGCGGAGGGTTGCTAAAACTAAAATTATAAAATGTTCGAATTAAAAGGAATATATTTCATGTGAGTTTGTTTAATGATAAATAGTTTGAATAATTTTTTAATCAAATAAGCATAAAGAGTTTAAATTAGAAAAAAATATCTAAGATTAATTATATACATTATACATTAATAATTTTTACAGGAGTATAAATACTGATTTTATCTATTTTTAGGACAATCTATACATTTACATGCAAAAACACACTAAGAACTTACCTTTATAATATTCAAGTTTATGATCTACTTACAATATACATTAGAAATATAATAAATATCTCATATCACATGTATGTACATAACGTTTGTTTTTTTTTTTTTAGTTTCACACTATGTCCCCGAACCTGGGGACCTAGTGCTAAGATGTTGGACGACGTTCCCCACTTTCCACCGAATTCTGCATTGCATGTTGAGTGAACAAGGAAAAGACAAACATAAAGCCTCGAAAAACATAATTTTCTAATAGTAAAAAAAAATAGCTTCACGCTATATCCCGCATACGATAGAGGGAACCTAATGTTAAGATACTCCGTTCCCCACTTTCTGCCAAATACTCTGGAGGCATTGCGTGTTGAGTGGCAGAACATAAACGCCGCGCTTTTGCCTCGACATCAGAGCGAAGAAATGCAAATGTAAATTTAGATAAATATTTCATCTCCTCGAGTGGGGATTGAACCCACAACCAGTCGGTTTTACAGTCACATATTGGTTGTACACTAAGAGAGAAACTAGTGTGTTTTTAATGTATATACAGTGTAATCTATGTACAGGCTTGATTGTTTTTCCTCAAAAGGTAGATACCAACGTTTCTAAACTCGAGCTCGGGTACAAATTACGTTACAAAATAAACCAATTTTGTCACATCGGTAAAGATTCTTTGAAAATTTCTCGCTCACATAACAAAGTAAGATCAAAGTCATATATGTCATAGATTGTAAAAATAATCAGAAGTAACACATATAGTATTAAATTTACTTATAATTTCATTAAGCCAATTATAAGAATATGAATAATAAAAATTTTGATAAAAATAACCTTATTTTGAATTTTGCAGCGAGTTCTTCTATATCCATCGCCTTCAGGTAGCTGTTAACATAATTGGTGCAGAATTAGCTTCATGCAACATTTATCTACTTTACTAGTATTAAATACAATACAATTTGTGCATATTAAAGAGCTGACAGTGATTTTACGAACAAAACCGCCATAAAAGTAAGAAAAGTATTCTTATTTAAATATGCATCTGATAACAGTAATAAAAAAAATAGGCGGTTAATGTTAAATAACTGTATTTTAAAATAAAAAAGAAATTCTATATTTTACGTTTATTGACAATTTTGTTCGTTTCTAATTTAATAAATTAGTATAGGCAATAGATATTTAGTGTACATTTCACCACTAAATCTATTCTAAACACATAAAGCATAAGCTGGATTGGATGTACAAACAAATTGAATAAGAACTTTTCAATGAAATGGTACAAGAAGTTATCGTTTGGGTAGGACTAGGAAATAAGGATCACAATCAGAATCAGGGATGCTTTAGATAGATAGATAAAAGTCTTTATCGCACACTCAAAGACAATAAATTTTTACAACAAAATGCGCAAAGGCGGCCTTAAGGATATAATTAAAAGTGCGGGCATAATGCGGTGCAAAGTGACGCGAAAAATAACTAAATAAATAAGAAAACAAATAAATATATAAATATACACACACATACATACACAAATTCTTATATATATACTGATTACATACGTAAAATATATAGAAAATAAATAGATAAAGGGAGAATAAATTAACACACATTAATTATGTATGTACATATAACAACATTTTTTTATTTTAAAATCAGCTACACTCTGTATACCGCACACAGCGGAGTAGGCAGAGGGAACCTAGAGTTAAGACACTCCGTTCACCACATTCTGCGAAATTCTGGAGGCATTGCGTGTTAAGTGTCAGAGCTCAACGCCGCGCTTACCTCGACACCAGTGCGAAGAAATGGAAATATAAACGTAAATAGATATTTCACTTCCTCGAGTGGGGATCGAACCCACAACCGTCGCGTTGCAGTCACATCTTTGTGCCGCTGTGCCTCGACGGCCGTTTAATATTTGATTTTGAAATAACTATATGTATTTATATATTTTCATCTGACTGTAAAGTCAAGTTGTGGGTTAGATTCCCACTCGAGGAAATAAAATATAAAAATTTCTTCGCTGTGTTGAGATAAAGCGCGGCGTTGCGGCATCACTCAACACGTTATGGCACCATAATTCGGCGGATAGTAGGGAGCCAAGTGTCTTAACTAGGGTCCCTCTGCGAACGCTGTTACATGAAGGATACAGTGAAAAGGTCGAACAAATTGACATGACTTACCCAAGCCCATTGACAGGTAGCCTTTGAGCTGGAAAAATACCGCTAGGGTAGTTAGCAGGAGTAACTTGCGGTAAAAATATCTGGCCGGGGGAGGTTTGTAATTTCAAGAACTGTCCTAGCGCCACGCCGAATAGGCAAACAAGGCAAAGTTTTAATTTAAGCATGTTTATCTGAAACAAAACAAAATAAATTTAAAAACGTTCATTTAGTAAAGGAAGTTCTACTAAAAATATATTAAACAGCGATAGTTCCAGTAGTAGCATCCAATTTTTATTCAAATAATCTTGATATCTTAATAAAAAAATATTAGCTTCACGCTGTATCCCGCATAAAGCAGGATATGCAGAGAGGGCATTAAGACACTTCGTTTCTCACTTTATGCTGAATTCTGGAGGCATTACATGTTGAGTGGCAGAGCTCGACACCGCGCTTTCCCTCGACACCAGAGCGAAGAAATGGAAATATAAATTTTAATTAAATATTTCATCTCCTTGAGTGGAAATCGAACCCACAACCAGTCGGTTTTACAGTCGCACTCTGTGACCCTGCGCCACGACTGGCCTCTGATATGATATCTTAATAATATTATGAAAAATAAGTATGCATCATAAATCTCAAGGAAATCAATTTCCCACTTCCTTTCGAGTAAAAGCGTTATTAAAACGTCGTAAGACAGTTATTTAATCAATGACCTCGCAATCAAATTGTTTCACCGCCAATTATGAAGACGGTTCACATTTTCAAAATGAATGTTTCCTTTTAAATATTACTCTTCACGCAAATAAACGAATGGCTTCGTATAAATTATGGATGTTAAGTGTCTTAATGAATTATCTTTGTTTGGATGAACGCTTGATATGTTTTTAATATAAAATTTACATACTTTAAAGTAAAAAAAGAGTTTTCTTCTATCACTTTAGTTTTATTTATTAGTTATTGATACAAAATATTTATTGTAAAGTATTATTCCTTCAACTTCACGCAATTTCCCGCATATAGCAGGCTTTTGAGCCTTTGATCTCTACTTCTCATCGGAAAATGACATTTTACGTGTTGAGTGGTATTTTAACGCCGCACTTTGCCTTACATAGCGGGAAAGTTAAAATAATTAATTTCCTGTGTGGGGATCGAACCCACTAACGTCGCGTTTACGGTGAGCCATTCCACGACAATTTCCTTAATTTATAGTAATTAATATACTTTTAAAAATTTATATTACTATCAAGATTCATTAAGAATACACGAGTGTTACAGGATATCCTAGTGGACGCTGGCTTTGTTTTGTGGGTCAAATAGCTTGAAATCTCGATTATACGCGCTTTCGCATAGCGGAAATAATCTTAGATGAATTGTGAATTGAAAACATAATACGGTACGGTGGGGTCTATCTGTTTCTATTATTAATAACTATTTCAAATTAATAATAATATTAATATCTAACAAGCGTCAACCGTGCTTTTACCTTTCAAGAAAAGTATTTTTTAAGTTTGATGTTTGTATGGGCTTTATTAGTGCTTATTTAAATTTATGGAAATTATATATTTTGTAAGGTACCCCACTCGTTTGTGGCTAAGGCTGGTTTAACACTGGGTGACGGAATTAAAGTCGTAAATGGCTTATTAACCAATAACCATCGAATTCAATTAGAACTTGTACATTATTGTGTATTAAGACCGTAAGATGATATATTAAGACCGTTGTTACGCAGCGGCACAAAGGCGTGGCTGTAACGCGATGGCTGTGGACTCGATCCTCATTCGAGGAAGAGAAATATTTATTTACGCTTAAATTTCCATTTCTTCGCTCTGCTGTCGAGGCACAGCAAGGCGTTGTGTTCTGCCACTCGATGCGCAATGCCTCCTGAATTCGGGAGAAAGTGGGAAACGGAGTGTCTTGACACTAGATTCCCTCTGCCTATCCTCCTGTGTGCGGAATATGGCGTGAAGTTGATGCTTAAGGCCTGTCGTAGGAAATGAAATCTATTCAATTCTTTTATTTCCTTGCTCACCAGCAAACTTATAACCACGAGGCAGGTTAGAAGGTGAAATTTAGCTTCAGTCGACTATATTGTAAAAAAAAAAATTAAACAACGTATAATTTAATAAAGGTTGTCATATATAAGTAAGTTATTACAAAGCTGACTGGAGTTACAATTCCATACGTTGTATGTGTACGAGTATATTAAGTTTGTAATATATATAAAGGATTAAGTGAACCCTTTCTATAAGCAGGATAGCTATTTCTGAAACTTCTGTTGCTAAATGCTATTACATAAGGCTTTGAAACGGAAATAACGATCGTATATAATTTAATGGAACGCATTACATTCCTTTCCGTTCACTTCAGAACAAAATAATATTTTTTTAATTGATCTGACCTTAGAAATAATTGATGACCTACGAAAAAATAAAAGAATGTATCCGTAAGTATGTACAATCTAAAAATCATTTCCTATTTTTAATCTAAAAAAAATCTCTTGAAAGCTGATTGATCATTTCTTACAATAAAAATATTTATATTTACTATAAGGCTGCAGTTAGAGATCGTTATTATTGACACGAGATAAAAAAACTCCATTTATTCACCACTGATTGAAGAATTTTTATATTTAAAGAAGAATTTTATATTTTAGGGTGTAGTTAGTTAAAGCATTTATGTGACATTTGATCATATAAGAAATATATGACGGAAGGTCGGAAGAAGGTAGGAAGGACGGAAGGAATTAGACGAAAAATTATAACAGTAAGGTCCATCTGCCTCGCAAAATGCAGTATATATATATATATATATATATATATATATATATATATATATATATATATATATATATATATATATATATATATATATATATATTTAATAAAAA
>DWGR01001551.1:0-15869 GCA_018247715.1 Heliconius burneyi | reverse complement strand
TCTTCCATTTTACCTATAGGTAATAAACCTAGGTATATTTAAAAGCCCCATATATTTTACGGCTATAACGTTTTTGACCCTCAATAAAACCTTTCACATGTCAGTTGCAATGCAGACAACCTTTCGCGGTCACTAAAGCTAAATGGATGGCTCATTTGGTCACCCTTCAGAAATAACGACATTCGCCACTTTGAACGTTTCCACTTTTGATTATTTAAGCTTCGACTTTGACACTGTAAATAATTATTAATTTCAAATTGTTGTAACGTGTTAAGAGAATGATGAATGATATCGACAATTTTCAGGTTAATTTTATAATGATCTCGATTTTTTTTATTTGTATTGTAAGTTTTTACTTCGTGGCAAATTTCATACCAGTAGGTCAACGAAAGGGGCGGCGAATTTAACCTCAAATACAAAAATGCTCGTATTATTTAAATGCATTGTGAACCGATCTGTATATTTGATATTTATTTCAGCTCGACACCTCGATCTTGAGATAAATGCTCTTGTGAGACAGACGGCCTATAGCCATTTTACCTATTGAGGTACAGAACCCTAAGAACCAAGCCACGTTCAATATAAAAGTATGTACACAAATACTTTTTAGAAGGATATCGAATTAATGTACTTTACATAATAGCTCGTATCTATATTCCAGTCCACTCGAAGGCCGCAAGCCGAGGTTCAAGTCCCACAGAGGGCGCCATTACAATCGTCGACTTCTTCACAGGCAGCCACTTAGTGTTTGTATTTCTTCAGGGATAGAGTACCTTCTTCCCTACCTAACCGGTGTCGCTGTAAAAGCCAATAGGGCTAACAGCTTTAACCTCATGTTCAAAAAGAAAAAGATGATGAGGATTTACATATTAGCTCGTATCTACGGGTATATATTTGAAATTTTTATATAAAAGTTTATGTTGCCTTTCAAGATTTTAATTAATTATCTCAAAGAGTGTAATCGGTGATATTTTAACCGTCCCTGAAGAATGTCGCCGTCTTTTAATTAATTACGTATTTTTCCGCAGTTTTTATTATTAAATATGTTGTGATACAATTGACGTTGCTAACTTAAATAACGTATTTGATAAGTAGATGAAACAAAATAATGTTAAATGCTACTATATTCATTTGAAACTTATATTTTCTCAGATCACATTTTGAAAAATAAGTAGAAATAATCTAATTATAAGAAGGTGTAAATTTTGATAAGTTATTTGGGAACATTTATTAATATCAAAGAAAGAAAGAAAGTTGGAAAAAAAGTGTCTTAACACTAAGTACGTAAGTAGTAAGTAGTAAGTGAAGCCGCGGCGATATGTGATAGAATCATTTCCCCGAGCCAGGATTAAACGCTATAATTTCACACTTATCCCACTGTGCTACAACAGCCTCTATTAATGATAGTTGCAACATTATAATTAGTACAATTGAAGCGAGAAATTACGTGTAATATCACTTCCACCAAGCGCCATCTTAATTCTGGTCTGTAGCAGTCAATTCAATGTTATACTGAATGAAAGCTTATCTCAACAAGATTTTATTACGTATTTAAGAAAAATCTTAAAATAAAATTAACATTTTGTAAGAAAAATAACTTTCAAAAACTTTAAATAGGGAATATTTTTGTCGAGAATTTAATCAACATTAACGTCAGATCTTGGTGGAACTTTATGATAAAAATTAAATAGATATTTAATTTTTATATTATTTTTATTTATTTTATAAGAATGTTTACTTTTTTCAGCTTCACGGTTTATCCCTACAGCCATCGGAGCAACAAAAACTTTACAGACTCTACTTATCAATGGCGGCCTCTTCCTACATACTCTGCACCTTATAATTTTTAAATGAGCTTCCTCTATTGTTTTTGTTTTAACGTATTTGACAATATTTGTTATGGTCTGATTGCCGATGGCAAATATCCACGTTAATAACAAAATAATTATGAGTGCATTTAAAATATGTGGTGATAATTAAAAAAACAAATTAGCTTCATGTTTTATCTTGCATGCAATAGACAAAGGGGACTTAATGTTAAGACAATCTATTCCTCATTTTAAGCCAAATTTTTGGAGGCATTGCGTTTTGAGTGGCAGAACTCAACGAAGGGTCTTTGCTTTGGTGTCATAACAAATGAAAATATTACAAAAATAATAATTCTTTCCCTCAAGTGCGAAATGAACCCACAAACGTTGCGTTACAGTCCCATCCTTACACCTCTGTGCCACGACGGTTTTAAATAATAATAAAATATAGAAATAATTTTTTTTAATTTAACCAAAACTGTGCTTGAGTTGCGGCAATCGGATTGAACGATTTTGTTGGTGGCAGAGCGAGCCATCAATTCCATGTCACGCTGAACGTATGATCGGAGCGTTATAAACTTATAAAAGTTAGTTTGACTTTGTGAATCCCTAGAAATTTATTGACACTCATTACTAAAGCGCTTATAAAAATTGCTAGCAATTTGGCTTCGATTTCATTCTAAAACAAGAATAAGTCAACATATTTTGTAAGTTAATAAATGTGAGGTGCTTTAAAAGAAAAATCTATCTATGGATCGATTTATTATGATTTTTTAGGGTACGCAGAGGCAGGAACTTAGGAGTCTATTGTTAAGACACTCCATTCTCATCGTTCTCATGAAAACACTTCCGATTTCACCTTTTCACGGAATTCTGGAGGTATATAATAAATTACCAAACGACATAAGAAATGCAAGCTCGCATAATATTTTTAAGTCTAAATTGCGTAAACATATTCTTACAAATTATTCGGAATATTTATAAAAATTGTTATATATAAATCTTATGATTATGGCTTACTGTGATTAGCTCTTTATGCTCTAAGTATTTACTAAATCTAAATTATCCTAATATAATTTCATAAATACATATATTAAATATTACTATAAAAATATTATAGAATCACTCATTGTAACTACAACTTTATACTCATAGAACATTTCTACCCTCTAGTAATTAATATTTTATAGTTTGTATCTTATTTAAGTTAAATGAAGGAAGAATGTAGAACATTTAGCAAGTATAAATAAAGACTGACTGTTAAATTTGTAAACCTTAATAAGTTAATCTCATGTAAGTGACTGTAAAGTCTTTTTTGGGAAATAAATATCTTTAAACCTATTGCGTGTTGAGTCAACAGCGCGCTTTGCCTCTTTGCCAGAGCAGAAAAACAATATAAAAGTTAACATATTTTATATCCTGGAGTGGAAATCGAACAATAGACCTTTCGTATTCCCCTGTTTACGATTAATATTATCCTATATTGACATTTTAGAGATGGGTGATGCTTGTATTATAATTTTAAAGCTTTTAAAAGGCTTTAAGGCCTTAATCACAACAATTATAATTTAATATCATTGAAGTTCTTTAAAATTATATTACCAAAGTGCAAAACATGTATTTCTACCTCTTTCTGTGATGCGATCCTTACTCTTCAGTTCGACGGTTAAGAGTTTAACGTAAATATGCTCCCACTTCTCATTGAAGAGGATTATAGAATGCTCTATAGAGAGTTGAGTAAATATTATTGAATGTCAAATGTATGTCGAATGTCAAAGCTTAATACCACAGTAGTACTAATAATAGTTTTGTATGACACATGATAAATTCTAAGTGTCCAAGGTAATTTTGGCCGAGGTGAGGTTCGAGTTATTAAGCTTTCTTCGACAAATGAATCATTTAAAAGCGGAACGTATCTGGCGCGTTCAAACAAACAAACACTTCAATTCTATCTTATTAGTTGAATATATATATTTTTAAAATATTTTAGAAGAATAAATTTATTTTGAGGCCAGTTGTGGCGCTGAGCAGCGTGCGACTATAAGCACAACAGGTTGTAGGTTCGATTTCGAATTAGTTAGTCGAATTCAAATGAGGCAAAGCGGGGCGTTAAGTTCCGCCACTGAAAACTGCGGTAAAGCATACCTAGTGTTAATAATTTTATATTGTAGTAGCTCTAGTGTTAAAAATGTTATAGTATACTTAGTGTTAAGACACTTCGTTTCCAACTTTCCAACGAATCTTTGAGGCATTTTTTTCCGGTGTATCAACTTCACACTGTATCCCGCACACAGCAGGATAGACAGAGGGAACCTAGTGTTAAGACACTCCGTTCCCCACTTTCTGCCGAATACTGGAGGCATTGCATGTTGAGTGGTAGAACTCAACGCCGCGCTTTGCCTCGACGCCAGAGCGAAGAAATAAAAATTTATATAAAAAATAATTTGTCCCCCCGAGTGGGAATCGAACCCACAACCGTTACAATACTGTCACATGCATGTGCCGTCGCGTCGGTAACAATTTAAAATACTAAATATTTAAAATACTAAATACAAGAAAAACATTTTTTATGAAGATTTAGTTAGTTTTATTCTCACTATATTTTATAAAACTTGGTGAGTAGCATCATCTAAAATATTAAAGTTGGTCTTTACGACCTTAGTACTCTCGTTATCCTGATAAAGCACGCGTGTCGGAATGAAAGCGTCGCGTAATCTAGCACCGACCTTTCTAAATAAATAGTAGTAAAGTTAAAAAAAATATGAATAAATTATTTTTTTACATTTTTAAAATGTTGTTATTGACTTAAGGTATAAAATATTTTTTTAGAAACGTATTTTTTTATAAAAAATATAAACTTACGGTATTTGAACCCGAGCCTCTTGGAAGCCGTCCAAGCGCTCTGTCTACTAAACCATACCATTATGTTGTTCACATGTGACTAAACTTTTTAAAAATTAAAAAAAATATCCAAAAATTCTAAATAAATTTAAAATATTTTTAGCGTCACGCTTTGACCCTTTTAATATACATATAGCCGGGTTGGTAGAACCTCCGTCTGAATCGGAGATACTAAGTGTAAAATTTTCTATTATTACTTATTATAGCTGGATTGTTGATTCTAAACTTACTTCAGAAATTATATTAATAGGTCAGCCTGCCCCTGGCACGTATGTGTGTGACTGTAAGCGCGACAGGTTGTGGGTTTATTCCACTCGCAGAAATTAAATATTTCATAATTTCATTTCTTCGCTCTGGTTCAAAACAAAGCACCAATCCGCCAGTTAATCACTAGTTCCGCCACTAAGCAAGCAATGCCCCAGAATTTTTCGGAAAATGGAGGAGTCTTAACAAGGAGCCAAGTATGTTAACAGTAGGTTCCCAGGTTACATATGTAAATGTATTGAATATTACTAACTCGTATATTTCGCAAAACTGCAAATAAATCGAAAGATTGATTTTAGTAAAAAAATCATAGTTTTTTTATGTTATATTACATAGATTAACTAGATCAAGATGATTTCTCGTTAAACCATTTCAATATAATATACTTTATGAAGATAATACCAATAATTTATAAAATCCTTCACTAACTATAAGAGAAAAACGTGTAATCCTTTTAGACCTTCCTAAGAAAACATATTTTTATAAGGCAAAATAAAAACATGATTACCAAGAATATCTTACCCTCCAGCTCTTCTTGTTTACTATCCATCTGGAAAACACTTAACGCTCAATTAAATTCTTACTGCATTTTTCTATATTTACATACACACATTACCTGTTAAGGTAATAATAAAGATAATATAAACAAGTAGTTTGTATACTGCTCCTGATACTTTTTATAAAATTTACATAATAAATTGTAATAGGATTAAGTTAAGCTTGATGTCTTGGATTTATAGTTCAAGAAAATTGAATTTGTTTCTTTAGATAGCAGTTTCTTTCCACCATTTATCAAATACAAGTCTTCTGTAAAGTGAGAAATGTCGGAAAGCACTAAGTTAATAGACATTGAAATGCCGTACACTTTGTCTTTTGTGGCAACAGAGAGCACTCCCCGCCGTGCGCTGTATGCATAAAACTATACAAATATTTATTTTGCGAGACTTTGTTAGACAAACGAAGGAGAATATAGATGTTATTTTTATAGTTGTTGCTAGTATTATAACGCAGTTAACTCGCTTCTAGTATTATTTAAACTTTTTTTTATGGTAAAAGCATGGCAAACGAGCGTACGGGTCACCTGATAGTAAGTGATCACCGCCGCCCACGACACCGCGTAACACCAGAGGAGCTACTGGTGCGTTGCCAGCTTTTGGGGTGGCTAGGCCCCGGAGCCCGGCATTACCTAATGCGAAACGTAGTGGCATAAAGCCACTACTTCACGCCGATTTTAAATGCCGGGGGTGGTAATTATCCGGTCGAGTCTGCCCATGCGTGTCGCCATTGCTGGCGGCGTGACTCTCCCACTCGTACTTTAGTCGCCTCTTACGACACCACCAGTACCAGGGTGATTCTATTCTAAGCCGAGAACACACGGCTATTTTATGTTATTGTTTTATATATTTTATGCGTATTTTATGTTTTTACTAGCGGAACGACGTTTGTTATTAAGATGGTGGATTAAATTTCATGTCAAATAAATTAATATTTTAATATATTAGTTTATGTCGATAAAATTACAAATATGAGATAAAAAAGTAACCTATGTTCATCCCGAGACCCTCAAGAACCTGTATATGAGTATATTATTACAATTGGATTACGGGTTTGACCCTGATTGCGTAAAAGACAGACAGACAGAGTTACTTCCAAAATTGTAATATAGGTATGGATTATAAGGATATGTAAATATTGTCGCAAATTAAAACTCTTCGAATGGATGAATCAATATTTGCAGCGAATTAATCGATATCTAAACATACATCGATATATAAGTGTAAGTGATTGCTGTCTTCGCATGTAAGATATACTTTCATTAAAATTTTGTGTTTGTCATATTTTAATTGGTTCATAAATAAAATTGTTATACCGATATAAAGAAGTTGTTAATGTATAGATATTTATTGTCTTTAAAATGATAACGTTACATGAACACGAAAGTAATTCAAAATCACGCGCCGAGCGGATCGCTTGTAATTATGTAAGATTCTTTGGTTATTAGGTGACTGATAGACAAGGTATTAATAAAAATAATCGTAGTAAAAATATATTTTTAAAATATTATAAAATAATAAGAAGATTTACTTTTTGTATACGCTGCTTTTGTTTTCCTGCCAGGGGGGCAGTGAGTCAATAAAAAGAACTAAGAAAACTATTAATAACTTAAATAATATTAGAATTATAACATTTTATGCTTAGAAACTACTTCGAACTATGGCTATTCAGAACAAAAACAGAACTGGGTTAAATGCAAACGTTCTCTAAGATTCACAAAGACTTACTAACATTCAATCTGGATTTGGACTGGCGGACAGAATATTAAGGCAATATTTGATTCGCAATAGACACATTGTGTACAAACTCGTCGGTATTCTCGTATACAACTGTCACAGTTGAGTATAAACACTAATATGTAGAGTCTACCTCGATTATGAAAATGTAGCGTATTGTGAATTATTCTTGCAATTGAAATTTCAATATAATATGAACTTGCATTTACCCAATTTTGTATGCACGTCAAAAAGAAATAACTAAGAGTTTTCTATGACACGTGACAAATTCTAAGTGTCCAAGATAACTTTGTACTGAGGTACGAGTGGTAGAGCGGTTAAGGTTTCTTCGACAAATGGATTATCTAAAACCGACAGGTACCTGCCGCGCTCAAGCAAACAAACACTTCAATTCTATCATATTAGTATGAATTTATTTTTAAAATATTATAGAAGAATAAGAAGATATATTTTATTTCAAATATACTACAGACTACAAGGAAGTAACAATAAGAAATTCACGCGTGAGTGTTGCGACAGATTTCCCCCGAGCTCGCACTGATAGCATTGTTTTCCCAACTAAACTGCTTTTTTTTTAACAATTTATGTTTAAATAAGAGAAACTTGTTGTATAGAATTTGAAATGTTGTAATATATATATTAGCAATTACTAAACTGTTGAATGGATTTTTCATTTAAATAAAGTGGTTAATATAAAATGACGATTGATACAAATATAGTTTTCACCAAAAAAATGTTAAAAACTTCTTTTTTAACCTCATACTGTATCCTGCACTTAGAAGGGTAGGTAGATACTTTCGCCGGATTATTGAGGAATTGAGTTTTGAGTGGCGCAACTCAACGCCGCACTTTGCCTCGTCACAAGGAATTAAAATATTAAATATATCCGAGTAGATATCGAACCCACAACAGCCGCACACTAGTGGCCCTGCGCTACCAGGTTCTCAATCAATATTCTAATTAATTATATATACATATTTTATTGAGATTATTGCTAAGCCTCATGCTGCAACCCTGACATAGGAAAGACATTGAGAACATTTTCCTTATTTTCCACATAATTTTGGAGATTACTATAAGTGGAAATCGAACCCATACTCGCACTTGCAGTTAGACGCTGTTCTCAGCACAACGTCCTTATGTTATACGAGTATATGTTAAGTACAGACAATCCGTATAACCCGGGTATTCTATAATTCTGAATGTCTTTCAAATCGCCATCGGAAATGTCTAACAAAACAAAACAATCATAGACAAAATTATTATAAAATAATCAATTTATATAATTATGCCACATAATTTACTTATTTTATAAGATTTTTTCAGCAAAACATATAAAATAATAAAAAGTTTAGAGCCAGCTGCGGCAAGTCCCCGATGTGCGAAGTATGGATGGTAAGTTTGTGAACTCCGCAACATTCTTCGGAGCGGCGCATTTGAAACTCGTTACGAGATAAAACAGTTCCGGTTTACTTTCTTTGTCAATTTGCAGAGAAATGAAAGAATTTTGAACTATTTTTTAGTGGTTATTAATATATATTTACTCGATGACGTTGTTTATTATGTTGAATCTAGTCTTTTGTAATAAAAGTATGGAACAATTAATTATTTATATGAAACATGTAAAATAAAAATTACTTTAAGTGCTTTGAACATATTCGCTCACGATCATGAATGTGTTAAATGCAATTCAGTCTATTGAAGTGGGGTCGATCCGCGGACTCGTCGCTGGTAACTATAATATTGATACTTTCCCTGTTAATTTCTTGTTCTATTATTCTGCGTTGGTTTTTCTAGAGATATCTGTATGTGTTTCTTTTTCTTCATAATAAGACATTTCTGATGTTTCCCATCCGGTGATGCTGCCAAAACCAGTCCAGGTCAATGGCAATAAAGCCAATTCGAAAAAAAAGACATTTTTGAAGACTAATGTATTATGTGGTAGAATTTAATGTAATTCTTTGACTTCTCACCAAAAGGAAGACATTGAACCCACAATTGTCGCGTTTACAGTCAGAACTACTGCAATACGTTGGTCTCACGTTAAAAAATCATTACCACTACATTATTTAAATTTTAAATGTACTGTAATTGTATTAAAGCATGCAAGTACAAGTTTAAATGAAACTTTATAATATGATCTCATTTACATTTATTCAATTTGCTTCAAGCGTGTCATTTATATGTTAAGCCAGTAAGGAGTATTTTAAATGTAAATAAATATATATAGTGTCATAATTCAGTTTGTCAATTGTAATGTGTTTAATTAGAATGGTCAACCAATGAGCTTCACTTCATTTGTTTAATGTTCCATCAGTTCATATTTAACTGAAAAGCAACATTAATTGAGTTCCTTTTGGTAAATAATCTGTTTCCAAATTAATTTAAAGTGCTCGGACAATTTGAATAATTTATCAAACATTAACGCTTATGCAGTTTTGCCAATATATATCGGACTTACATACTACCGCCTTTTGTACTTCACAATGTTATGTGCATTTCGACATATAAGTTGTAAGTTTGTGATGTGTTTGTAATAATAAAGTATATATAAATAATGATATTTATCATATATTTTTCTTTTTTTGACTGCAAGAAATAAAAATATTAATTAGTGGAAATCGAACTCACAACCGTCGAGTTTGAAAGAAAATTTGAATTTGTGACGCCACGCCACGTGTTAAATTATCTCTTTTTTACCATACAACCTCCTTCCTGTCTTCTCACCACAACGTGACATTGGCGAAGTGAAATGTGCTTGACTGGTACACTCGGAACGCCATAATCAAAGAACCATACCAATATACAAACGTCAAATAGAACATTATTTACACAAAACAAATTAGTTTGAACTTAATTATCAAATTCACAAACTCGCAACATGACAACAATGTGTTATTCAAATAATATGTGGTTACCATTTTGTCTCTCATTGTATTCATGTTATTGACAGTTCAAGTGGGTGGAGGCGTGGCAATTTTGTGGCTGTATATTATTTTTATCTAAATTATTGAAACTTAATCAATATTAAAATAAAAATTTACATAATGGCTTACTAAAAAATTTACTTTAAAAAAATGCAAATATTATGTTATTAAAGTAAGCTATATTCTTTTTCGACAAGTTATTTCAATTTTCAACATTCTTTGACTTTTTCTCTACAATTTACCCAACCACTTTCTTTCTTACTGTTATTATAAAACATTTTGAAAGTTAATGGATATTTCCCATATTGCATTTTATATAAAAATAAGTACATTTTAAACCAGGTACTTACGTATATACCTGTATCAATATACATATAATCTAGACAATAGTTATTTAATAAATATTTCCATTAAATTCTGACTGTACAGCCTCAATGTTCAGGAATTATAAATTTAAGTAATTTTCAGATTTAACCTAAGTTTTCTATTCAGTGTGAATTTAATATTTTACTCAAATTATTATGCTCGGTCCAAGGGAAATTAGCGACAATCTTCTAGGAATTTTATTTTAGCTTCACGCGGTATCCCGCAAATAACAGGCAAAGGAACCTAGTATTTAGACATTCCGTTCCCCACTTTCCACCAAATTTTCGAGACATTGTATGTTGGCATGCGGAACTCAACGCCTCTGTCTTACCTTGGTACCAGAGAGAATAAATGAAAATATTAATAAAATAATAATTTAGGAGCCGACTGAGAATCAAATCCAAAACCATAATGTTAGAGCCACACGCTCGTGTCTCACGCCATGACCTCAAAGATTTTAAAGGCCCTTAAAAAGCATCTCACCTATAGCGTAACCTTTAATAAGCTCTCACCGTAAGATTTTAACATGCCCAACACGTACGTCGTTTATTCAGCAGTCATTCTTATAATGGAATTTCCTCCTTCCTGCCGAGGCGGGGACAGGATAATACTATGAATCTCCGTTAACGCTGCGTTCTATTTAATATAACGTGTAACGGTGCCGCGAGATTAGCATCTCATACCGTATCATAATTTAGGTGCATTCCTCAAATTCTTCTAGTATAGTGAAACGATTGAGTTGTGTCTGTTTAACACATAATATTAGCTGTAATTTAGTATATAATATTAGCTGTGATAAGTTCGATTTTCAATTACAACAAAACATTAAAAAATATAGTTCCTTGTAAAGAAAAGAAGGATAGCTGGGCAAATATGACTGAAGATAGATTAATAAATCAGTTTCACACTGTATCACTCACATAGCTGTGTAGACAGAGGGAACCTAGCGCCAAGATACTTAAAACAATATTTTTCGTATATAATCAAAACAAGCGAAAAAAGATGAAGAGAAAAATATCGTTACAGCGTATATCCATTATAACAGCGCCTCTCTCTGCGTGTATTAAATGAGAATAAATATTCATTTGAGTTTGATTTATATTCTCAAGAAGCAGTAGTATAGACTTGTTATTAAATCCGTCGGCAGTAAAGACATATGTGATATTATATAAAAATAAATATCGCTCATATTCTTGGTACATCTGTTACATTATATAATTTCACAAACTCTAAAAAATCTTTTTGTACGTGTTTTAGTCCGTTTATTTCAATCATCCAATAACATTCTGTGATTATATTTAAATGTATACCACTTGCATCAGAGAGGGCAGACGGAACATGAGTACCTACCTTACTGTTCAGTATTCCCCACTTTCCCTTTCAGAGCCATTCATTCAAGCTTCGTCTCTACCAGACTAAGGTTGTACGTAATGATTATATTAATAGCTAGCGACCCGCTCGCGGCTCCCCTCGTTTGAGCTGCATAATTATTTATTTACTAACTTGGATTAGTTTAGTGTGCTAACAACATTTTCATTTAAAAGATTATATTTAAACATTGAAAACTAAAGTTTGCCAATCATATACAACAGGTTTTACAGCAATTTGGTCAAACATAATAATTTAAATTTATGCAACTTTTTTATTTATGAATCAATTGAAATAAAAAAGATATTTTTTTTAAGAATTTTTAGATATTTTTCTTAAAATCCAACAGTTAAAATTGCATTTAAATCAGCTAAGCCTTTTCTAAAATTATCGTGAACATAGCAGAGAAAAACTGATAAACCATTAAAAAAATCACTGATTTGGGTCATACTGCGATGATAAATGGCCCCAATAACAGTTTTTGTTCATATATTAAGCAAATACGCACAGCGATAAGTTTTAGCATGTTTTAGCAATTTCATTATACGTACCAATTACCGTAAGTTTTTCGTAACGTTCATTTCTCCGCCTCATGCTTCATGCTTTATTTTGTAAAGCGGGGTGAGTAAAAAATGTCCGCCCGGTAACGCTGTCAAAACCAGTCCAGGTCAACAGCAATAAAGCCAATTTGAAAAAAAAACAAAGAAAGCCTAGAGACAAAGAACTTCCTCGCCCACAATTTACCAGTGGACATCAACGACTCATTTTGTCTAAACAGAGCGGAGAAAAGATACTAAATTTGGAGATTGAACTTGCAACCACCGTGTTTACAACAATAACCTCAAGATATCTTGACCCACATATGAGAAATTACTTTAATATTTTATTACGTTGACAAATTTGAATTATTTTACGTTCAAGTAAGTGCTAATCTACTGACAGCTCGTATAATGTATATAAATACTATTCGGAAAAATTAAATTTCTGAATTTAATAGTACATTTAAAATTCCAAAACAATTTATACGGATTATAATGAAAAAAAGCTAATTATTATTTTTTTGGTTGACGCTGTATCCTGCATAACATACAGTGGGCTATACAGAGGGAACCTCCATTCCCCACAATTAACTAATTCAATATACTATAAGTGTATAAGTAATAATACAAAATGGTTATATTTTCTAGTACATTCCCTTTATACCTCTGCGTTGACTTTCAGCAAAAAATCTCAACCTTAGTCAATCTCCACAAACCATTGGGAGCAGCGATGTTCCGCGCGATAAACGTAAAACAGAAATTTGGGCCTTCTGCTTCGCTTACTTTTTCTGGATTGTTGGTGTAATGTAGGTATAAATGCGTATAATTTTGGTTGGATTTTTATTTTTTCTTCTCTTTACTGTCAAACTAAAACTGTAAACTAACATTTTACTTCTATTTTTTTAATAATAATCTAATAAAATATTTTAAGCTGTTAATTTTGGAGACAGAAAATACGAGTATCACAAAATGAGAATTTTATATTTAAAAATCTGTTATTTAAACTCTTAAAAGATCTGAAGATATTTTTACGACATTGATGTATGTACATATTTCATAGCCTCGCTTAACATTGATATCAATTGACCTTGTGTCTAAACGTATCAAGGGCTTAAGAGCCTGAGGCAACTTTAACAAACTGAGCATATTACAGATATAAATTCAATATAATCTTACATTATATGAAAAGGCACTCAAGATATTTTATGTACAAACTCTAATCCACGATGCGACGTGAGGCTTACGCAAATCTTGGCCCAATATCTATTCAAAATATTTATTTTATAAACCAAGCAACGGCAGCAAAGTGTGATAAAAATAAAACGTAAAATGAAAACTGGTAAACCATTTTCCAAGATAAAACTGCCACGTTTGATATTAATAACAGATAAAAATATGTTTCCCTTTTATGTAAATTATTTATGTTTTGAAATCTATTGCACAACGAAATTGAATGTGTAACATGCGATATATATTATGATAGTAAATCGGACTATATGAAGATTTATTGGATATCCTAAATACAGGAGTAGATAAATTAAATTAACTATCGAAGCATCAGCAATATTAGCATAAATTTTATAAAATGAGAGACTATTTCTATGACAATTTTTAATGTAAGACTGTATTTATTATTCATCATATCCACCAAATCATAATGATAAAATAATTAACTTAAGAAAAGCCAAATAAAATTTCTTTACAACTTTAAAATTTAGTAATATTACGTGTGACTTGAATCACTTTGGGCGGAAACATGTGTAGACGTTGAAGGAGAAGACGGCGAAAATGAATGTGGAAGGAAGTACTTTGTATGTTATAAAGTACTTTGTTTGAAAAATTTGTTTAGAAATTTTCATAATGAAGGTTAACAAAAAGTTATACGGACAAGTTAAGGTAAATAAAAAGAATATTCATTACAATTTTGACTTGTTTAAAATGACTGTAAGGGCGAAGGTTCGGAAATCGATTCTTACCCCGGGGATTGAATATAATATTTTCATTTCATCGCTCTGAACCAAGTGCGTTGTTTACTTCTGCCACTCAACTCGCTATGTCTTGAAAGTTTGACAGAAAAAGGGGAAGGGAGGATTTTAACACAAGGTTTTCTCTGCCTATCTTATTACTACTACTATACAGAGAGACAAAAGAACTTTATCTAAGTTACTTGGATATCAAAAAACATTCACAATTCAATCTACAAAACCAACAGTAAATATTAGTATCATGAATAGCTATCAGATAGATTTGCTCATAAATTCACTCTATCACTGCAGATTAGTCGTAATAGTCTGTGTTTGAATTTATTTTGACCATTACTCATCGCCAAATGGCCACCGAATCTAGTTAATTGCGTAAGGGCTCTCCGCACTATAGGATAGATAATGTCATAAATGCTACATCCATCTTTTAATAGTTTCTTTTGTTTGTTTTACTGTCAAAATATTTTAAACAAGTTTCCTATTAAAGTGTTTGTTTCAGTCATTTCAATTATAGTAACTATATAGGTATAGTTTGTACAATAAATCCGAATTGGACTTCTATATTTGTTTATACGAGTATAGCCCGAAATAAACTAAACTACTTTATAATGATTTATGTCTATTTCCAAACTATCCTTATAGTTTTAAAGTAATAAATAAATGACTAAACTATTTTAATACAATACATTACATGTTCCAATTATCAAATGCTGTACTGAATTATTACAATTGTGTGATGGTAGTATTTTAAATCCCGTTTGCGTGGTAGTATTTTAATTACCATTACCACTCGAGTGGGGATCGAACCCACAAACGTCGCATTACAGTCACACCCTTGCGCCCCAGGGCCACAACGGCCTCATGAACTTGATAACGATTTATAAAGACAGGCCTTAAATAGAACTTTGTAAAACTTACATTGTTCTACATTAAGAAATCTACAGGGACACTCGATAGACTTTTAACAAACAATTTTATTTAGTCTTTGTATTTTTGTCACACTAATAAAGTTTATATATCATATCAATAAAGTAATTACGGCATGGTGTTAGAAGTTTTAAGGACGAAAGAAAGACAAATACAGGCGATCGAGGCGTGAACAGTCACACCCTTGTGCCGCTACGCGACGACGACGATAGGTATAGATTCGATGAATTAATTATTATTTGCATTTCTTCGCTCTGGCACCTACAGAAAAAACCCAGCGTTAAGTTCCGCCAA
The DNA here is from genome assembly GCA_018247715.1 of Heliconius burneyi. Taxonomy (NCBI): domain Eukaryota; kingdom Metazoa; phylum Arthropoda; class Insecta; order Lepidoptera; family Nymphalidae; genus Heliconius; species Heliconius burneyi. Next base: position 202 of record DWGR01001551.1, on the reverse strand, counting down.
TCAACACGCAATGCCAAGAAAATTAAGCAGAAAGAGGAAAACGAGTTTCTTAACATTAGGTTCCCCCTAAAAGTGAAATACAATAACTTAATCTAAGTTTAACCCAAAACATATCATTTTCCTATCATTACCAGGGGGAAGGAGCATTAACGATGCACGTAACCCCACTTCCATTTAGAACGCTAACGTCGACTCGTGGCTG